>JAHZND010005315.1:0-12271 GCA_027744115.1 Acrocyrtus sp. NNG-2020
GGCGCGACTATTATATTCGTAATCAGCGCGCAAAATTACCCCAGAAAAGTCACATTTCAAGCAAATCCAGCGTGGACTTGTCGGGACCTTTCCTAGTAAGAAATCCTACATCACAGCAACGCTTTCTAAATTACTAAATAATTAAATAACTTAATGCATTGTGCAACGTACGTCTCGGGCTTATTATTTTGTGTATGAATTACAACAGTAAGTCGGATTTCGAGTTCGAATTGGGGTAATTTTGCATGGGATGCCAGTTTTGGGTGCTTCATTTATCGTTTGAAGTAACTTTCGAGCAAAGATAAGATGAATTTTGAAATGAAACTGTAGTATTTGAATTAGTAGTCAATTATCGAAAAATGTACAACGTAAATCATCTGAGTTTAATTCCTTCTATTTTAGGAACGAATAATTTACAAGTAGTAGACTAAAGAAGAAAAGCAGAGTATTCTTATGTTTAAAATATACATATACAGGATGGAAAACTAAATTTAGTAGGCAAAATCGTAAAGAATCTAGTGCATTTAATTTGCAAATACTGTATTTCATTATTGGTTATATTATAATAATGTTAAATTCTACAGTTAGACATACTGCAGAAACTAGGAGCAATGTCAAATAAATACAATAAAATAATTTATTTCGGAATATATTTTATTTACTACGTACAAAAAACCCTGATCAAGTAAAAGACTGGTCTGCGTACCATGCACGGATTACTCTGCAACATGCATAATAAGCAATGAATCATTTACAGTGTAAATTTCTAAACCAGTCTGACCTCGGCATTTTAATTTTAGTCTTGTTGCATTTCTCCGACCTATAGAAAAGGTTAAACAATATGCATGATGAACTATTTTGTTACTTGAATAAAGTAATAATTATAGCCAGGAACAGCCTCTTACCTTAATCATCTAATAAAGGGATAGTTTTCTGCTTGCTGCTAAATTTTTGTGGTTTTCTAGGGGGAATAGTAAATTTCTCGACACCGTTGTTGTGTTCATGGGCATGACTGTGCTTATTGGCTGTCCAGCTACGACGCACTCTATGAAATGGACATTGAAAAGCCTCCTTCCGACTAACTGCGTATGTCGGTAACGATTTTCCTTGTAAATAAACAGCAAGTAAAATGACCCGAATCAGGGTCAGGAGCAGCATACAATACACGGAGTTCATTTTCCAAGTTATTTATTAGGTTAGCGATAAGTCCGTATAACCGCCTACTGCCACTGCCTATGTAATTGAAATCGTGAACACGCTAATAAATCAATTCAATTCAATGACCCTTGTCGAGACTGTACCCTTTCGGATTCCTCTTTTCCTAATTACCCATTTCCCGCATTGCCCCATTCCGAATTATCCATTTGCCGGATTGCCCTACTACTTTATAATTAGTAACTGCACTCCGGTAGATTGCCCTTTAATAGGGTGTTCCATCAAATGAGACTAATTATTTATATTTTGCGAGGCCATAGGGTATTATTACCTATACCTATCTATTGTATTACCTATATTCACATTCGTTTATTAAATATCGATGATAATCTTTATTAATTAAATTGTCCTCTAGCTGTTAACAAACTCAAATTGCATTGTGACTGAGAATCAGTTTGCAAACTTCAAAAAAATCACAAATTTTATAATCGTAGAAAACAAAATAAGTATGCATCGAAGTGTGATGCATAAAGGACTGGAAAATGACACTGCTTCAATAAAGTAGGCTAGTCCGTGATGCATCTTAATCGGAATCATGAAAATTCCACCAGGAATACCGGTTCTAAAACTCTAACAATACCTAGCCTAATATACATATGTAGATATTAGATATACATATATATTTCATCCTATTGAACGGACAATTCGACCCTAAGTGGCAATGTGGGCAATGGGCAGTTAGGATTAGGATAGAGCCATAATAAATGTCTGACGTATTGCTCTCAAGAAGAAAATTTTTATTATATTATTATATTCTCATGTATTGATTACTGTTTTCAAAAAAATGCTTAAATTCTAGAGTTATTGTGTTACACTAGAATGAATTGGACATTTCATTCCACAGAAAAGTTACAATGATGTAATATTACATATATTGTATTGCCTTCACCAAAATTGATGAAAAAAAAGAAAAAGTTCTAATAATAATTTTAGAAATTCGTCTAACGTATAATAATTTAACCTACTCTCCCAATATTACTTATGACACATATCGAGCCCAGTTCGAAGAACAATTTCAGATAACAATTTCATAATTACACAACATAATCGCAAGCATTTAGTCAATCAGTTATTATTCATCATTTTATTATCATATTATTCGGTCCAACTTTATAGGTCGTTTCCACATAACTCAATTTCGTCAAGAAAATAGTTTATATCTTCCTTCGTCACTTCAGAACTTTGTATAACCATACGAAAAAAGTTCTGATGATGCCGGAGTGGCTGGTAGGTAACCATCATGGAACCACGTCTCATCATCTTTTCCTTGATTTTTGGAGGAATCTTGAAAAATAATAATAGCAAGAGTCATCTATACTATATGGTAGTGGTACAGGGTAGGCTTGAATACGTATTATAAATTGCAGTAAATAATTATGCTGCGCAAAATACCCTGTGCATCTTTTCCCAAAACTCATCTGAAGTTGGATTGTCAAAATATTTTCAATGTACATACATGAACAATAGAATTGAAGAATACTATTGGGGATTTAGACATGTACACCTTTACATCTGTCGGATATACTTCATTATCAGCTTACCCCATGCTGCATCGACGTGCAAATAAAGTTCATATTTCTGGCAGACTTTCGCAATTTCATCGATTGGGTCAAATGCACCCAACACAGTAGTTCCTGTAGATATATACATACATATCCAAATTCAAGTGGCCATGTACTGTGCGGAAATTTGTTTACAGAGAGCAATTTACCAGCAGTGGCAGCCACCATAAATGGATCTTGTCCCTTCTCCAAAGCCTGTTCTATTTGATCTACCAAATCATTAACCATCATTTTTCCACGAGCGTCTACCTTTATTCCAATCACATTTTTAGTTCCAAGTCCTTGAAACGACGCCAACTTCTTGAAAGAGTAATGACAATCTTCAGAAACAAACATGACCATCTTCTTCATGCCACATAGACCCTGTTCCTTCACTTCCGGTCGTTTTCTGTAACGGGAGACAGATATAGCATAACCATTTGCTATGGATCCACCAGGGCAGAAGAGACCATCCCCTTGTCCTCTAGGGAATCCAACAACGTCCCTCATCTTCTCGAACACTTCCAACTCCATAACCGTGAAGACAGGTGCAACTTCGTAAGTGTAAACGGAAGAATTCAATGCAGATGCAACCCACTCTGCGCATATTCCATATGGATCTAATCCCGAAAACAATTGGTTAATGAAGTAAGGATGTCCAGTTTTCACGCTATATTTTAAAACATCCTTAAGAAGAGCCAAAAGCTCATCTTGGCATTTCACGGGTTTTTCTCCCAGCTTCAGATTAAGCACAGATTGAAGGTTTTCAGGAAGTCGGAAGCGAAGCACTGGTTTGTCTCTTTGCACACCCTCAAATAAAGCTTCGCTCAAAATCAATTCAAATGCATCGTGGAAAAACTTTTCGTGAAGTTTCCTATCAGGAAACGTTTTATAATAAAGCGGGTTGTCTTGTAATTTAAGTGCCGTTTCTTTATCGGAATCCATATTTGTATTCCAAAAGATTGTAGACGATTTTCAGAAACGGTGTATGAAAATGAAATGAAAGAAATTGGCTGCAGTCGATAATGAATTCTAGACTGAATACAGCTTCACAAGACAAGGGCGAGCCCAGTTCTTTGAATAAGTTCGTAATTCAGTCAGACCAGACAGTTTCGCTTAGCACAAAATTAGAACGTTTATTATTGCCATTAAATTGATATTGACGTAATATTGTTGATGGCTTTACATAGAGCGACGTAGTTCTTTTTAGGTTCAATTGATTCCGCAAATTTATTTGAGTGACACTTTCCTGTTCGCGACAGAGGATGTTTGCGGTGAGAACCACAATGGCCGTCTGCGACTCGCGATGTTGCGATGTCCGGTCATAATGATGTTTTCAGCACACTGTGTGGTGTGCGGAATATCCTCAATTTAAAGTAACCTTAATTTCTGAAAATAATTAAAATTATATCCAATTGTTCAGCAATAATTCTACGGCCCATGATTTATCAGCTTAATACAGCACAAAAAATCTACACTGGTACAAGAAACGTAGTTTTGAGAGTAATTCTAATTTTACAGCCCCTGGATCCAGTGGTCTGAGCAATTTCCAATGTAGAAAAAAATACCTCTTCGTGTTTCACTTCATTACGACGGCATCCATGTGCGAATGTAAATTATGTATGTCGAATAAATGAAACTGCTAGTTGAGACGCTGCCAATGTGAGTTAGATTTGATCGGGTGACTATCCCCGAAGAATTACACGTAATTAATGCTCCATACATGAACCTGAATATACCTAGTTGATGGGTAGATCCTTAAGAGCCTGCTAGCCAATCAAACAAAATTTACAACTGAGTGGGTGCGGGGGATTCGTGGTTCCCCATTTCTTTAAATCGGAGGCAGCTTATTTATTTTATTAATAATAAAGAAATAATTTAAAACAGAATAACTTAAATAATATGAGAACAGGAGCTGAGTAGAAAGGCACTCCAGCGTTAGCCCACAATACTCAGGGTAGAGCTGGCATCTCTCATCAACAAATTCTCACTAGTTGCATCCACACACATCGGCTTATGGTCTATCACCGTACAGAATGTGTACTCGTTACGGGAGCATTTGCTGTGACATGGATCTGCACAAGCTCCATGGATGCATGCCATATTTGAGGGACAATCATGATCCCTGAAGCATTTCGGAGTGCATGCCGGAGGTATTCCATTGTAGCCAGGAAGGCAGTGGCATACTGCTCGGTTGCGACTAACATGACAGGAAGCCATTGTTCCACAAGGAGAGGGGTTACAAGGGCTCACTTTCCTCTTATTTACCAAACTGTAGGGTCCAGCTGTACACCGAAATTTAGAATTAGTTTTCAGATTGAAAATTGCATAGGTATAAATAAAATTCCTAAGCTTGAAATTTACTATGCCCTCCAAGTAAAGTGGAATTCCTCTCTTCTTCAGACGAAAAACAACGTTTCCAAGGCTGTCCTACATTTGGACACCAACAGGTGGCCCGGTGGCTCTTTGCCTCACACTTTGCTCCTGTGTGGATGGCACAAACATGCTGGCATGGATTTGCACAAAAGCCGTGTAGACCACAAGACATATCATCGGGGCAATCTGAGTCTGTATCGCACTCATCTCCTTCGACTGAAAATTAATAGTTCGATATGAAATTCGTCAGAAATGATAACCAATGTCACGATTACTGCGATTTTCGGAAAAATGACAACGGAATTTTACACTACTATGATGTTGACCTATCATTAAACCTCATGAGTTGGAACCCTGTTAATTGGCGGAAGTCTGCGCACGATGAAGATATCATCCCTTTTTGTTTTCAAACCCTTTCAGTACTTCTACCAATCAATATATACGGCTCCATTTCATAACTTTGTGTAAAAAATCCCAAGTCATTTTCCAATTTTAATATCTTCATACATGGAGGCCTTGGGGGCATCTTGGCACAGTAGTAATATGGATCCCCTGTGTAACTAGGTGGGCAGTAGCAAGTGGGAACATGATCCTTAACTGAAAATCAAAGATAAGTAAGGGCATGGTGCGGTCAATGTGTTATGCTAAGACAAAAGAGTAAAAGGGCATACTGCTGCATTCCGCATTATTTCCACAAGTTCCCATGCATGGCGATTGGCATTTTCCGTTGACACAGCTTTCCGTATCTGAACATGCTGTATTATTCGAGCAGACCGGAAGGTCATTCCTCTCCTTCAGTTTAATGCATGTGGAAAATCCGTCACCTTCATACCCTTTTAAGCACTTGCACTGCGGTTGATCCTCTTCAAAGACACACACAGCGTTACTGGCGCACGTCACCGTGGCACAAGCATGGACACAGCGACCATTCAGGCAAGTCTGGTCATTCTTTCCACATTCATAGGCACTCACGCAAGCTTTGCAGTGTGGCGGATTTCCAACGTACCCAGGAAGACATCTACACACTGGACCTACTGTACTCTCCACACATTGGGAATTCTGCCCGCACACTCGGATCGGGTCCCTACCGCAGTAGGAACCTGAATTCAACAGACAATTTCCATCATCTCCAGGGTACGTATTTATTTCACAGGTACAACGTGGCTTATGTTCTATAACGTCGCATTTCTTCCATAGTCCCTTGCAGTGTCCAACGCATGGATCGCGACAGTATCCATTAATGCAAGCTTCATTAGGTTGGCAGTCCACATCCAGATTGCATCTTGCAACAATTTCATCTTCTACTACAGCTGCACATGCTTCAAATGGATCACCAGTGTAGCCAGGAACACAGACGCAAGTTGCATGATGCCTAACTACCCAACATTTAGCGTTAGAACCGCATTTGACTCCGTCACAGGGGTCTTTACATGCATTTCCTTGACACGCCAGCTCAGGGGGACATTGCTCGTCATCGTTGCAGTAAGAAGCTTTGCATTGGAAGAAAGGATCCCCATTAAATCCTTTAAGACATCGGCATACAGGAAAGTGGTTGACAACTTTGCATTCTGCCCCCGTTCCACATATTCCCTGACAAGGGTCCTTGCACAGGCCACTGGTGTAAAAAAGCGTGAAAATTAAAAATTAATACTCTGACTCTGAGGTTACTTGCTGCATCTAATTACTGTAATACCCTCAACTCAATCTGATCTTAGTACGCTGTACTTACCTGACGCAGGCAAACTGAGTTGGACAATCGGCATTCTGGGCGCAGGAGAGTGGTCGACACTTTGGCGGCGCACCGATATGGTGAGGCATACACGCGCAGAGAACAGTGTGTTGCGAACTTGTTCCATTTTTATCCTGCCTGTTTTGTTGCCATTTCTTCAAAGCTCGCGAAATCGTTTCACTCCACTCAAATGGGATGGAATCTTCTGACCTTCTCTTTAAATTATCAACTTGAAGACATTGGCTGTAAGGACCGCACACACCGGGATCTTCACATGGGGGTGCTACGTAAACAAATAGTACAAAACACGCCACCATTATTACAACTAGGTATATTCGCAATTCGCATGCAATACAACGCTATATTATTAATGTTTTTGTTGCAAAATGGAGTTATCAAAATTGCAAATTATTACCTCGTCCTGCAAAGCAGAACACAAAACAAGCAAAGAGGAAGGCGACAAAAATAGGGAACTTGAAAGGAGTTGGAGACAACATTCTTCGAGGGAAATGAGTTGTGTATGGAAGTGATAACGCCCGAATGAGGGCAATGCACTCTCCTAGAGAAACACTCAAACACCTGCAGAGATAAAACCAATTTTTGAAAAGTCACAGCAAAAATCTAAACGACGAAATTAGTTCACGCTGAGAAGAGTGTGTGGGCGACAGTAATCGTTGATTTTGTCGCCAGCAGAGAAAATAGAGACTATAGACAATTATATCTAGATATTTTAGCTGATAACTAAAAATGCTTAAAGATGGAAATACTTCTCTACAGTGAGTACACTTCTGATGACTCTGCCGTGTCGCAGATTGTTCTGCACTCCTGCACTTTTTTATTAGTTTAGCTTCTATTTCTTCGAGTCTTCCGATGCCCAACAATGAGAGGGTAGAATGAGCACAACTGCATTGTAAAGTTGATACCTGCTCGGAAAAGGCAACATGAGATTTTAAACCTACCAGTGACCAGAAGGACTCGTAAAAATTAGAACGCGAAAACCATCTATCTCGTATTCTCGTCATCTTGATGAGGTTGAGAAGGATGGTTCTTTGGCCGAGATACATATCTGATTACATAGAGTATTGCAATGCTATATGCTATTATACAACAATCAAGTAAGTAATGCATGTATAAAAACAATGAAAGGTGGCTCTTGGATGGAAAAACATAGCCGAAGAAACTAGTGCCATTATTTGCGAAGCATGACGAAAGCATATATGTACTTGTAGAAAAATTTTCTCGGGTTTTTAACATTTTACTGAAAGAAATGAATTGTAAACTGTAATAATAAAAAATACTTGTTTATGTATTTGTGCAGATACGAAAGTTGCGCCTGCTTGCGATTTTAGAATGAAGAACAATCCAAATAGCCCAATATGGGAAACTTGTCTGACGTGTTTTTCTACTGCTTTTTAGAAGTTTTGAATGCCATATTCTGCAGAATAACAGTCTCAGTTTCTGTTTGCACCGGCTAGCAGAATGGCAGGGGTAGGAGGCATCCCGATGAAAAAATAAAACAAACAATATTCTGGTTTAAGCAAATATCAGCAATCATGTCGCATACTGATAGACACGCACCCACCCGTTGTTTAAAAGGATCACTCACTGGTCATGAACATTTTTAACCAGACCTGCGAGCTTGTTTTTGTAGTTTGTAGTATTCGTCTCTACTCATCACGTACTAAGGGTGAAATGTTGCTATCCATAGATCAAGTCTAAAGCTTAAGTGTCAATTAATATAATAGGTATAAAATGTTTTAAGATGGAAGTTTTAATCCGTTATAAAACATGAGGGAAAATCATTCGCAAAACTGCAAAAGATTGGATAAAGAAAGTTTCGTTTCAAAAACCGAAAGCCTAGTAGTAGTCCATCTCATTTTATGACAAACGAAAAGTGTGACGAAACGACCAACAAAAGGTGACCACAGTCACTAAATCGGCCAATAATCGTGCGACTAGGATGCTCATACATAGCAATAGCAATAAAAACTCAAAACAATCCCCTGTGGGGAGCGTCTACCATCAACCTTATATGGCATTTTTAAGTTCAACAACCAAGCACAATAACTGCAAAGTCCGATATCTTGACGCTAGCATAGCAGCATGAAATGGAAAATGGCTTTTTTACATCTAATAATCATATGCATAAAAACAATACTATTTTCGAAGGGCTTCCTTTTAAGGAGAACTCATCTTGTCTGAGCTTAAGTTTGCTGCCACCTCATGCAGCAAAATTTAAAATAAAAAGCTTATTATGCAATGTAACAGTGCAGCGTCAGCAACGTACCTTGAACTTGAACTTTATTCGGTTCAATTTCGGTTGCTGTTCTTCATTCTTTGCCTCTTTACGGTTGGCGTTTATTCAGCATAGAGTAGAAGGATAACTTTATTTTATGTATTGAGCTAGCGATTGTTAATAGGCTCATATTTACTTCCCCTCAGCTACTTGAAATGTGAAAGGATTATCGGAAAGACGAAGATTTTTTTGCAAAATAGAAGAAACATCTCTCCTCGCTGTAAAATACACTGACAAAGTTATATGAGCAGCCAAAAGGTAAGCATGTAACGCTAGCCTGTCATTTATCAGATAGTGATACGCAGCAGAATAATTCTCATTTCATGATGCACTCGGGTTCGCCGCCACCGTAAGAAAGCAGCTCAGTCCATTTTTGTACAAAAATACATAAGCGCTATGAAGCTTTCAGTATGAAATCATTTTCAAATAATAATTTGTCCATTATTTGTCTCTAAATAGTTAATTAAAAGTTCTTTTTTGACCATCCTCGTATTGTAAAGATTCAAAATGAGACTTGTTTTAATTATTGTGATTTGTCTTCAACTATTTGTTGAAGAGGGGTACAGCCTTGCAGTCAACTCCCAGAGGTCATCAACAGGTACTCCTATGCGTTAAAAGTAATATATAGCCTAATTGTATCGGAAAATACTTGCTGACCGGTGCAGCAGAGTTGTACATAGGGCTATTTATTTTATTTGTTTTATAGAAAACAGAAGGTAAGGTTATTAGTTACTAGAAGTACAGTTGCGAAATTTTTATTATGCAAGCGTAAATTTAAAAAAAGATTAATGTTGGTCAATGGGCATTGATTTAAAAAGCCGGTTTTATTGTGCTTTTACCATGAAGACCCTTGTGACGACTCGCCTTGCGGCAAAGGAGCAGAATGCAAATCTATGGGATCCATTGCAATATGCGTTTGCCCAAATGACGGTACAGGGGATCCTTTTGTGTCATGCATGCAAAAGGTTGAAGATGAAGCAGGTTTGTTTCTTTAAAGTCTTACTTTTTTTGCACAAGCATTTACATAAAATTGCTGACAAAAGGTTTATGATGGTGGATATTTTAATAGCATCATCAACTACACCATCATCATCTGTCCTGAGCAATCAGTTCGTCACCTCTTTTGACGTAGGTTCCATACATCACCAATCCCGAGCAACTTCAACAGTGAAATCAACAACAACAAAGTCCTTAAGTACAGTTCCCCCAACTGCAACAACTCTACGTACAACTGCTTACTCGACATCAACCATGAACCCTTACGAGCACGGGTACAAGTCTAGCACATTTCGTCCAGCTACAATTGGGAATGGTCATTACAGCACTAATGACAACAGAAATCAACCAGAATCTCACCGTGTACCTATTATTAGTCACAGTCCCAGCGTCAACTACAATTACCCTACTCATGGATATCCTCCTCGACCATTAAATAGCGAAGGAAGTAGTACCACTTCCCCTACATATCCATATCGCGGATCAAGCACGTCTTACGATCCTTTTCATGAAAAAACTGTTGCCCCGTCAATTGCTGACTACGTCAGAGGAGGTCAATCTAGCACGACTCCTTACATATATCGCGGTACAGCTTCCCATCTTAGTGGAAGTAATAATGCCCATGAATATGATAGCAAACCCATAACACCTACCACAGCAGCCTACCACTATTCGCCTTATTCAAATAGCGTCAACAGATTTGGTCATCACGGTCATCATCCGTCATCATCTGGTTTCCCAGGCCCAATTACAGAATCTTCGGCATCATACTCCAGTTATCGTCATGGCTCATCGACTTCTCACGGCGGAGTAGGCTCATTTGCGACTGGCTCAACTTACGACATTTACAACTATAACCCGCTAAGGAACGATGAAATATCGAGCCAGAGTCATTATCCTGCGGCGTTTGAAAGAATTCCAGACCCTCATGGAAAGTATGACAACTGTCGGACTTATAATGGAGTGATTGTTTGCGCTGACAAGCAGCACCATTCACACAACCCACCACCTCTTCACGATCAAAATGAGATGAGAACCTCAACAGTAAATGACTATGGATTTCTTTCGAATAGGGATCAAGATCATTACCACACAAGTTATCCTAGCAGGCATGGCTCGTCTACAAGTCTGCGACCAATATCTGACTACGCTTATGACGTAAAAAGGCAGGGTTACCCATATCAGTATGATACTCGACCACAAGTAGACGCTCACCCTATTGGATCGGAGAGTTCAGATTATTATCCACATTCCTACTTACCCAAGGAGCAAAGAATTTCGGCTCAATCCACCCTAAAAATCATATCGACTCCAGCAGTGACATCATCCTTAACAGAAAAAAATACGGGGAGAAATGATAACCAACATCCATTGTGTAAGTCAATGTGTGGAGTAAATTCGATATGCAGATTAGTTTTGGAGAGACCGGTGTGTGGTTGTCCTGAAGGTCACACTGGAGATGCATCTGTAAGATGTAGCCCTATAACTGGAGGAGGGGGTGAAAATGGGTTTCCCCGTGAGCAGTGTCAACAACATGTTGACTGTAGGGAAAGTGAAATATGTGCCAAGCGCAAGTGCATTGACCCTTGCAAGGAACAAGGTCTCATGAGTAGCTCATCTGTAAATTTCATTGGAGTTGGAGCGGGAGGCAGGGATACAATTTGTGGCAGCCACGCAGAATGCTTGGTTGTAGAGCACACACCTGTCTGCAAATGTCATCAGGGTTACTTTGGAAATCCTTATGTGGCATGTGTGTCTTAAACTACATTGTACATAGACCATAGGCGCAGTCATACTTTGAAATAAATGCAGTATTTGTAAACCACAAGCACATTAAGTTTGTATGTACTTTTGTACAAATAATAAAAAAGATTAACGTTAATGTAAATTGCTTGTAGCAACAGTAATTTTTAAAAATCACGTGGCGTACTTAGGTATACTGGCCATTTAAAAAATATATATATTTCATAAGAAGCCTGAAAAAACGTTTTATACTGAATATTTATACTCAATGTACAGGCCGTTTTTTATCTCGGGGAGGTATAAGAAACTGCGATAACTTTTTAACCGTCTAGCTTTCTTATTACAACCCCTATGTCAAAAAATAGCAAACAAAAC
>JAHZND010005316.1:0-17010 GCA_027744115.1 Acrocyrtus sp. NNG-2020
CACAGAAAAAAAAAGTTGGAGTGTCTCTTAAAGGTTATAGAGAAGCTTTCAGCGAGGAGAAACAGAAGGCATTATGCATACCTATTGTGATTACGGTAAAGAGTGAAATCCCAGCAGGTAGTCACCACCACCACTTCAATTTCGCCCATTCAAAGTGGAAAATGGAAGCTGTTGTTGGAGTAGTGAGTGGAGCAGTACTACTCGTCATCCAGAAGATTGCATTTTTCTACTCGGCTTTCCGTTCAACCTTCTGATGACAAAGATTATATGCAGGCGGCACTACAAGCTCTGGTACAGGAAGGAGGCAGAGCTGGATTCTGCTAGGTTCTGCTAGCTTTCTGCTGCTGTTCCTACTACTGGAGCCACTGGAGAGAAGTGGAGTTGGCTAAAGTATGTAACACATTGTGGTGGAAAGAATTATATAACTGTAGGCATAATATTTAGCAGCTAGCGGTTGTACCAGCAGACCGTAATAATACTATAATATGCTTTCACTGCCCTTTCATGCTCCCATTCATTGAATCATAAATGCCAAATTAGTGTGGATCTCACCGCGCCGAATACTAATAGTGCTGTGTGCGTTTTTTCCCTTTTCTCTGTGTACTCGCTGTATTTTTTCCGCATGAGCCCTGCCCAAGCCATCATTATTACTTTTATTGATATGTCATGACTTGGCTCTCTTTTATATCACCGATAATGCACACAGCCACTATTTCATATCATCTCATTATTATCATCATAACTCTTGCGCCAAATACAATATGGATTGCCTCTATGATGAAACCCGTGAAGGGAAAAAGCCAACAAGGTTCATTATTGCGATTACGTTCAGCATGAGTGACTGCGGAAGGGAAAACGCAGACTTTGAAAAAAAAATTCGCATCTTTGAAAAAATAACAATAGTGTAGTGGTGTAATGGTATACCGAGAGCAGCATCGCCGCCTTTATTTGAAGTTATTGATGGAGCAGCAGCTATCCGCGGATAGTCATCAGCTAGAGCTTCGCACTCTTCAGTTATTAGAAGTAGTGGCGGAGAATGGCGAGAGAGCACTCAGCAATTTACATACGAATAAGTATGTCAAATACATTAGTTTACTATAGCAGCGCACTACACTACTTTAATATTATGCTAGTGGAAAGCGGCACGCTGGGAAAGGAGTGGGCCATGATAATGTTGATTTTTCTTCCCAAATACACTCTCTGGCATGTAAGGGGAAATAGGCTGGTCACATCCGGAGCATATAGTCATCTTTCCAAAATGTGATGGAATTATTAAAGATTACACAGCGTTTTTAGAGAATGAAAAAAAAAACAAAACATGAGCGCGGTGAATGGGCAACCATAAGCTGACGGGAGCTGGAGAAACACAGAGCTACAACAATTCGATTACATTATTGAGGAAATAATGATGGTGGCACATGGCAAGTAATGTGTACTTGTGTACGCCTCTAGAAATAGGGTTGCCGTTGCCGGTACTGGTATTATGCAGTGAATACGGAGCAGTGGTAAATATAGCAACCAATTGAAAGTCTTTCAGAAGGTGGGCTCAATGTGACCTTTTTTAAGGTTTTCCCAAAAGCGGCCTCTAACACGAGGAGCGAAGAGAATTGACGGACATTTATTGAAAAAGGAAGGAGCCTAAATAAAAATTATTGCGGACGTCAGAGATTTTCTTGCTGGGAGTTATTTTAAGTTAAAACCAGGGAGGGTTCTAACTTAAAATGTAGTCACGAATCGGTTATTAATAGTAAGTTATGAGGTGGCTTGCGGAACACCTCCACCCAAATTTTGCTGTGAAATCGTTTGCACCACGCTATTGACTTGACTGACAGTGAGACAAAAAGTAATGGGTGGGTTAAATCAAAATTGGATCCGGATGCAATAATTCGGTATAGGAGCCGCGTAGTAGGTATCTCTTCCTTGGAAGCCTGAGCCACCCACAAATTACTTGAGAAAGACAGTCACAACAAGAAAGACTAGAGCGATGCACGTACTATGGATGGTAGCAAGTAAAATGGTGGGAAGAAAGTAATAACCTAAACGGGTAACGTCTTTTTGATCTAATAAAGATGAAATCACTGGGAAGGAAAAGGGGGCGAATAAAGAGAAAATGTGCCTTTTAGCTCACTCAACCAAACTGAATAAACAAGAAGAGAGGAAACCATTTTGATGGTTTTCGCATACTCCCTACACACATCCTTACATGTTACTAGTTGTGGTCATCATGAAAGCGATGACTATGATGATGTGGCGAAGCGTGAGTTTCGAATGTCTAGGATGTGCTTGAATCTAACGTCACTGTGGACACGTTCTTTCAATCTCTTGCCCATTTCTCCAAGCTAATTTCCTTCAAGCGGCGATGGAACACTGGAGCACTACTCCATAAAATGCTCTTTGTGGAGCACGCCACCCTCAAGCACTAATAAAACTTTAGTCGCCAATTTTAACTAAATACAAAAAAATGAAACCAATCATAGAGACCCGCAGTTCGGAAGGCACAACGGAGTCACATACGCTTGGACTGGAGAGTAAGCACATTCATAAATTTCAGTTCGCTCTGTCAATAAAAAATCTCCGTCTTTATAGCTTCACTTATTGATCCGCTACGGGAGGCTGCGTGTTCTGGTTCCCGTTCGTATTGTAATTTGCAGTGATGGTTTCAGCTTGTCACATAACCTTAACCAAGGGACACGGATGGAAATAAAACAGGAAAAATAACTGATTATGTGCCCTACGTGGACAAAAAAATCTGGGAGAGGACACTACAACACACACAAATACGAAGGGAATGCCGTTTCCAGATAGCAATCTAATGAGAATTGATGTGTTATTTTACTTATTTCCCCTGCTCAGCTCATTACTATTTGCCTTGTGTTCAGCTATTTCCGGCTGCAGGAAGTCAATAATATTGCAATACAATAAAAGTTATGAACTTTGCTGAACTTCTCAACTCAGCAAATTTGGGTGGAAATTACAAAATCCTCTTAAGCACAACTAGGGTGTTCATTATGTTTCAATTATCGATGGCATAGGCCATGTTACAAGGACTCGGAGAAAGTCACTCGAAAATGGCTGTACTACACAACGGCTGACATTCCTAGGCGCAGTTTGAGTGCAATTGAGCATTTTTTTTCTCTCACTTGCTGGCACGAGTACGCCCTTCATATCTAAGATAATATGTTGCAGTTTGACCATGTGTCGCAATGTGTCTCGTGTCTGTGTGCACTACACGAATTCATTTTTCCTGACATTTGTTATCGCCGTGCGTTAGGCCAAAGGATTGAAGTTGAAGGGTTTAGCAATAGCAATATTGTCATGCCTACTAATTCAGAGTGAAAGTAGCATTCCGTGAATTGTAATGACTGTATGGCTTTCAAGGTATGGGAAAATGGGAGCCGAAGCGGAAGCGTATAACTAAGTAAGCGGAAAAGCAGATTTCATGTCCATATGGGGTACAAGCAAATTCTTGAGCTGGCAATCGGAATAGCGACAGAGCCAACTGCACGCTACAAGTCTGGAAAGGTTCGACATATTATCATGAAAGGAATGACTGTTACTTGAACTTCCTTCACTTTTCATATAAAAAGTCAAGTTACGGTTGTTGTACACGCGTATGGTGGACACATAATAGAGTGAGCCTGTTTAGGAAAGATTGCTAGCCTACCTGTTTGAGAGTATAAAATTTCACATTTCAATAAGACGTCTTTCTTGCCTATCTTTACTCACCAGTCACGTTTGTGATGTTATTAGCTCAATAATTGGAAATTCCAATCTTGGAACGAAGGAAAGACGCCACTTTCCAAGAAAGCAACACTGGCAGCAAACTTTCCTTTTTCTGGCAGCGTGACATTTCTGCCTCGACGTATCAAGCTTCTCTTCACATTTGCTTCATTTACATTTCCATATCTAGCAGCTCTATGATGCAAGAGACTTGTCATTCCATGTCATGAAAAGCGTCATTTCAGAGAAGGAAAATATTTTCAATTCAAGCCCTAAAAATTGAATTTTCTATTCGCCCCAATCCCCCAGCTTTCCTTTGTGTATCTCAAATCCTGCCTGCCACATCCATTTTCTCTCATATCCTATTATTCATGAAAAATATGGAAATTTTACCACTAATGGAAGCTATGTGGTTTTCATCCTACCATAAATATTAAATGACAATTACTGAACAAGAAACACAGCAATCGGACAGGTGAAATCTGATGCAACTAGGTAGCTGCACTCTATTACAATTACTGTCACTCGAATAATGAAATGTCCAAAGTGGAATGAAAAACCATGACCTTTTCCTCAATAAGTCAGACTGAGGCCGTTGCTAGCATTTCCAAACAGTTCAATTCCGGCCAGTAATAATAATATAGCGCCTTGTGTTATGTCGCGGCTGAATTTTGGAAAACTCAAACATCAAATGCATTATCGAACACACATCACAATTATACTTGTTTAGTTTTCCCAACATATTCGATCGAGCGATATGTATAATAAACTGTGTAAAATTCAATCTTACATTTCCACGGCCATCAGATTTTATGATATTCAGTGAAATGTCTCTCAGAATAGAGTCGCAAAATGGACAAACAATCTTTATTTACCAGCTTACATATTTCTCTCTTGGTTTCTACAAACGAGATTTAAAATTAGTTCCCCATATTGCACCACAAAAGTAGATTTTTGCAATTAAAATGTTAATAATTGATTAATCTATATAGCTTGGCGAAAAGCATTGTGACGAGCTTGATGGCATCCAATTGTCAGCATACAACGTACAACTTTTTCAACAAGTGAGGACCCATGAAATATTGTTGACTTTGCGTTATGAAACGATAATTTCCGGAACATTTGGAAATGCCGAATGAAGAACGGATATTAGACTTTCCTAATATCAGCTATTACTGAAAAATCTCTGAAAATGCGGCAAAACTCTTTCAGTGCTTTTCGTTTAGCAAGTGAAAGTCAGCTATTCGAAGGTGTCGTTCCAGTGAGGCATCGCGCTCATCAAAATTGCCCTCCATGCGGAAATGTGGCACGAGAATATCCAACAGCCAAGCCGCTGCAACATCATTCAGGTACTATAGGCCATAACAAACTAGACTTTTTTCACTGGTTTTTTTTCATATTGAAGCGAACACATAAATGAGCAGCGAGCGAGGACATGAACACTGCAGACCAAAAGGAGGTAAAAGTGTCAGTTGCTGTTCGCTTTCTACAATATCAGTTTCGCCTTCATAGTTCTGAAACGGGCAGACTTGCAATACGTGTAAAAAAAGCTTGCAACATTTGCAAGTGTAGGCAGCAAATGCAAATAGGGAAAGAGTCCTAGAACAAGGGCAAAATTCACTAAAGCAGCTAACATCATTTTTTGTATATACTTGAAAGTTGGAAATAAGATTTTTATAAGAAAGTTGAAAATAAGAGCCAAGCATATAGTGTAAGTAGTGAAAACTACTTACATCTTACAGCATTTTAAAAAATATTACTGCAGCTTGTAGCTTTTGCCTAATGCTGGCGAGCTGCTAGTGTCCGTCTTTTTCCAGGGAGTAAGGGAAAACGCCATGGGGATAAAAGTCTTTAAGGATCATCCATACAGCAGGTGAAGCTCAAAATGGTTTCATCCGTCGATTTGTGGCACTTGAATGTGAGCTGCGTACGTGACGGCATATTCTTTTCAGGTTTTTGCATTACTAAATGTTAAGAAATGTTTTATTAAATAGATAGTCAATCAAATAATCAATAATCAAGTTAATCGAAATAGCAATCGCTCGGTACATGGACTCACCAATACTTATCGGTTTATTGCGATCTTTTTTTTGCATCCGCCGTTTATTGTATTCCTAATCCCATTTCGCTTGGTTTTACTGGATCCTCAGAGAAAGTGAGGATCGCATCGGTGTTACTCCTTTCATATTCCTTAGTGAGCAGTTAGGGGGAGAATAGAAGGCTACCATGTTGTCTTTAGCTACCATCATACGTTCTCAGTTCATATTAATGTCAAGTACACGTACCAACTTTTCCCAAAAGTTTGGGCAGAATAAAAGCACATCGTTTGCTGCTAAATTATAATGTGCACGAGTACATGCGAAACTACGACAGTGAATTCGCTGACGCATGGAACTTGGAAACTTTTTAGCTTTTTTTCCGAATGAGCACACTTGTCCTTCGAACATACTAATTCATGATCCAATTAAAACCATTTTATTATTTTTCGTCGTTTATGCTACTACGTACTCCCAGAGTAAGAGAAAGGTCATCGGGTTTTATTATTCAGCTGACTGCTTTTAACGGCTTCCTCAGTTTCTATTACTTATATGGGCTGGCTCCAAAATGAGCGGCAACGCGCTACACAGGAGAACTTTGATGCTTGGAAACGTGCGTGTTTTCAATTATCTATTATCAATTTTGAATTTACGACCGGAACACATCTCCAAGAAATCAGCAGTCGTGCGTAATGAATGTACGACATAAAAGCTGCCCAGAGTAAGATCATTTGAGCACAAAAATGGCATCTGCAAAAAACCCCGTCCTGCATGGGTAAAGGTGCCGTACATGATGGTTACGTTGTGCTTACATCCCAAAATTTTATTGACAATTTAATATAGGACTACCGCTGTTACGAAAACTTAAAAGCACTTTTGCATGGTTAATGTTCATCATGGCGAGGACGCTCTTTACTTGGTGAGGTGGATTTTACTAGCTTTGATTTTCCTAGGACTTGACGACGACTGCTGCATAACTTTGTAAAATTCACGATAACTTTGTAAACTGATGTAGCCACTAAAGATCGCAGAGTGCGTACATCGAATAGCTCACATCTGCAGTGGACTCCGGGATAAAGTGA
This sequence comes from Acrocyrtus sp. NNG-2020, assembly GCA_027744115.1. NCBI lineage: Eukaryota > Metazoa > Arthropoda > Collembola > Entomobryomorpha > Entomobryidae > Acrocyrtus > Acrocyrtus sp. NNG-2020. Next base: position 6,839 of record JAHZND010005316.1, read on the forward strand.
TTACCATTACTTTTAAGTTTGCACCCTTGAGCTTTCAAACTCACTAAAATCCATAAACTTTTTCACAGTGCGAATTGTCATCAATCTGCCTAGCACAGCAATGCTAGCTGGCACGTTCATTGATTGAGATTTCCAATTCGCGTGTTCAACACTTCCGAAAGGACGAAAAAAGAGAGATTCAGATAAGGATGTAATATCCTATGGCTCATGGTTGCATTACCCCATTGTATGTGAGTAAAGTTAGTAATTCATGATCCAATTAAATCCATTTTATCCGTCATCACTCGCACTAGTTTGGCTTAGGAAGAAGAAAGCGCATCAACTTTTGCTAGTTAGTTTAGCTGGCTCTTCTTACACACTTACCGCTGGGAAAGGCAAGTAAACGGAAAAGGACTCATTCTGCTGGCGGCCCTGAACAGAAAAGTAAAACCATTTTACTTCTGCAGAAAATTTTCTCTCTATTGTAAATGACAAGTTCAGTAAAAATCACTTCCTTTTGCTCTTTGTCTTCAAGCTGGTGCACTTGAGTTGAGGCTCCATATAGAGAGGAAAGCGAGGCTAGAAAGCTGCCTTCTCCATACACGTACAATGCTTGGGCTCCGACTCCGACCATTTATTTCCCAATATGTAGACTACGGGGGAACATGGGATTTTTTGTGCTCGACACAATTACAATACGGGAAAAACTTCAGTCCTTGAGTGAAACCACATAAGGGGATTCTGGAATACACCCCGGGCTGAAATGAAAAACTTTATAAAATTACATTTAGTTTTTTACTATCACAAAAGTACAAAGTACGATTGTAAAACAAGTAAAACAAATAAAACAAGTACAAGATATAAAAATGATGTATTCGCAGGAAATTCGTCCGCCTTTCATTCATAGACATCCTCGCTCCTGATTTAAATTATCCAGTAAATTTGCTGGGAACAGCGTGATAAGCTCAATATAACACTACAATTTATAAGTGATAAGCATATATACCTAAGCAAATAAGCACAAAAAAATCTCGGGTAGTCGGGACTACGACATATGTGCTAAGCCCTGGGGGCACTGCTACCAAAAGTAATAAATACGTTTTTTAAATTGGACGTTTGAGAAAGTTTTTATGCCAGCTTGCTTAAACGCTCTTAATGGGAATCATCATCAGAGGATAGTTTCGAGGCACATTATTTTTCATGGAGTTGACATGGAAAGTTAGCTAAAGTTGGAATTTGAAAGAACCTCCAAAATCTGCACTTTTCCCAGTGATGCTTTCACTTTACTACTCAGATTAATTTACTGTTGGAGCGTGAAGCCCAAATCTGAGTGCATGCAATTGTTAAAATTAGAATCATAGCTATTGCAGGTCTACTGAGCTATTAGAACGGAATGGTGAGGCAATCCTTTTGCTCGCACTCTCTGCTCGTGAATAGCGAGAGTAACGGTGAAATAGGCTAGAAAAGTCGTACGAAATTGATTTCCCCTAAGTACTTTATCAACTTGCAGTATTTCTGCAAAATCTCATTTTCCATGAGAGCTGCGGTTTACGATATTACTAGTATGAGGTAGTGACGGGATGATGGGAAATGGATTTTCCATTAAAACACCCAATCAATTTACCTGACAGTACAGGTAACAGAGCTGACGAAGTTCCTCAACTTAAAAAAATTCGTCAGGAAACGAGACTTCAAAACAATTGCCCCATTGCACTTAATCAGAGCATGACTGCGTAACTTTTATGCTGTGTACGTTCGCAGATAATGAATGCACGTAACCGCTTTTTACTACTCTCTTTTGCACTGCTGAGTCTAAAGAAAGGAAGAAAGCGGCGGATGGGGAAAGCGGGGAAGTAGTGACAACAACACTACCACTTAATACCACTCTTAGAAAATGAACAAAAGATTTAACCCCGCTGACAAATATGCAACCGCAATAACTTTTTTATTGTCAATCAAAATAATATACCATATCTTACTGAGCCCCAGCCGACATCTGTATCTCTGTTGTAAAAAATCTTCAGTATCTCAGGTTGAACACTTAAAGCGGCTCATAAACTTCTTCCGAAATTAGCAACGACAGACGGGTAGGAAATCCAGCCCAGCGGTGCTTTCTTCCTCTTTTCTTCAAATTTTACAACTTAACCGCAAGACATTACAAAAATGGCAAAAACTAATAATAATTTTTACTGTGGCTCATAAAACCCACCTTGTGTTGTGTCATCGCTTCACAACCTGGCAATATTACAGGCTACTCCACAATCCGTCAATTATTATTAGCAAGTTGTACAGACTGACAGAGAAGCGGATTACGTTGATGAAGTTCCCAATAAAAATTGCGAATGCTAATAGGATTGCGCAACGGAGCGCACCGATTTTGCCCTATATGGCAGCATTACCGCAAAATACTTTCAACTGCGGTCAACTGCACCAATGTAAGGTGGATTTAGATAACTACTATTATAGACTGAATCCAAATCACGGCTTCACTGCTTCTGATTTTGAATTCCACACTAGGGAATAATACACGTATGTCTCTACATTTTCAAGTTCACTTCCGTCCTTCTTCCCCTCTAATTTATTATAGTAATACTGGAAAAAAATTATTTCGTTCGGCTACATATTCATCCATTTGTAAGTAAGCCACGTGAATTATGCGTCTCTGTAAAAAGTTGGATCACGAATAAGTGCTTGCTTGCAGCGAACAAAGTTGGGGAAATAAATGTGCTTTGCTCTTACTACTTAGAAAAAAATGAAAGAGTATTTATCGAGAATTTATTAGGTAGATCATGAGTATGGCTTCCTGCCAAAACGCAGCCACTCTTCATTCCCTCCTTTTTGTGCACATATACTAAAGCCATGTAGTGTCGTTACAGCAAGGCATTAAAATAAAGTGCTAGTTCTTTGACAAGGTTGCAGTTAGAGAATTGAATGCGGCTTTTCGAGCACTTTTTCAGCCTATTTCGCTACTGCTGTTATGAGTTGAAAACTACGCCAGAGCTCTAAATATAAAACGCAAGAAATCTAAGCCCAAGAGGAAGAAAATTATTTGATGATCTGTACACTAGCGTGGTTAAAGTGATACTGGTTGGTGGCAAAACTGGGATTTTCTGCGACCAAAAGACAACCGACTTCTTACAGCACTGAGATTAGCATAATCTCTCACATATCTGAGATACTTTTGGAGCCTGGCGATTTGTTAGTCGCAAAAATGACTGTCCGTCTAGAACTTTGACAGAATCAGCATTTTCCCGAAATTTGCATGCCACTGCTAGAGGCGACATTCAACCTCGCAATCTTTTTGCAATTTCAAAGTAATATGACATAGAACATGACTAGTAGTAAAAACTAGCGTAAAACTATTTTACTGTTTCTAGACTCCCTGTAAATTATGGATTTCTAAGCGGGTGGACATTTAGAGATGTATTACTATTCACTAAAGCCGCTCATGATAGCACCAGCGAAAGCTTAGCTTGCAGGCTAGTATATATCTGTAAATCATAATTACAGCCTATAAACTAATACTACACTCTATTACTTTAGTTGTTGTCACATGCTTAATTGGAGAAAATTGTCTGAAAAAGTGTAAATGAAAGCACATCTGTTAGTATCGAGTGTACCTTTGAGGTTTCCATATTTTCAATGAGCATAGATGAAAGCAAATATCCACATTACCCATAAAAATAACTGCCTTTTATGGATTCGGCTGCTCACCGTTTGACCTTTCAAAAAGGGTGTAATCGTCAGCATGAAATAATACGGTGTCACCAATTTGACACGAACCCCATTTGTCATCTTCATCCATTTGGCATTACTACGAGCAAAAAAACCACGTGTACAGAATCGATCGTACTAGTTTGAAACGTTTTCATCCGTGAGAGTAAAATGAAATTAAATGTTGCATGAAGTATCACTTCAGGAATAGAATCGGCCAGTCCAGTCATGTATTATTTCAATCTTTATACCTCTGCATTCACTTTTCCTAGTTTATCGTTCATGTGAAAATGTGGAAGTCAGGTGAGGCCTTATACGTACCCCTTGACCAGGAAAAGAGGTACAAGACTTTTCTTTATATTTACAAAGAACTACCCCGATAATAATCTGAAAATACACAGCAGTAGTGATATAGTGAGTCAATCTTTCTTTCAATTAGAGATACCTGAGGAACGGCACTGAAGTAAATATTTGAAACCCATGAATATAAATATAGAAGAGGATGACTCAGCTTGGCTCCTTGGCTGCTTGGAAAATGCAAAAACATAACAGAATCCCCGCCTAAAGAAATTTAGTCCGCCTTTTTCATTCCTAAAGCGAATCTCGAAGTTTACACGATCAACATTGTGCGCTCTTCGAGAAATATTAAAAATCATGAGTAGTTTTGGAGTCGTCGAGAAGGGTAGTGATAGCGGTGGGTATATGCATTTATTATAAGATAGGATGGTTGCAGACTTGGACCATGTGAAGTCTGAAAGGTCAGGTAGAGAGAACGAAGTTACGCCAGAATTGAATTTGTGTGTCTAGAAAAGCAACCGATTGAAAATGATTTCACAGAAAGGAAATATGAAATTCGTGGAAATTCGTATTTCCTACTACTGCACTATCTTTTACCATGTACCATTGCAGTGTCACTTACTCAAGTAGGAAATGGCGTCCTAGCTTGAAACAAATTTTAATGGCGTACAGGAAATAATCAAACATTTTACGGCGCAGAGCTTTTGCTTTTGCGAACCTTTTTTACATTTGAACAGCTTGACTATTGTCTAGCTTTTTACTATAGCGAGCGATGAGGATTTTTTGTGTTACTCATTATTTTCAAGATGCCACATCCTTTATATCTTAATTAAAACAGCGCACAAAACGTAATCCCTTCCTTCTTACGAGAGCCTTTTATTCCACGCTCTTTGAAAGAGACTGCTCCTGACGATAGAATGCTATTTTCCAGGCGAATATTTTCTTGCCGATGGAAGCTGGAACGTGATTCTTTTCATCTTTTCTGATTTCAGACTTGCTCTATTCAAATGTTCGGTTTAGCACACAACATTATTCTTTTATATTCTCCAAGGACTGGCTCATAGCAAATTATATATCGTGTATCGTGAAGTGTCCCAAATCATGCAGCATTAACTTGAGATTGCCTATTTATGTTTCCGATTTCATATAGGCTTCTAGATACCGGAAGTTTTAATGTGCAGTATACCCATTTAAAATTTAATACAATTACAAAAACCGTACGACTGTGCGAGCACTGCAACCACTAAAAGTAAAAAGCAGCAGAAGGCACAATTGGGGCAAAGTAATACAGCGAACGAACTCACATCCATCACACTTTCTGCTTTCCCTTCGCGATCCTCCCCATCATAATTTCTGAATTAAAGTCTGCCCAAAAGTACTTTTAATTTGAGGAAACACTTTCTTACAGCTAGACTTTACTAACACTTACCCTTGTTAAATATCTAAAAACATTGTAGGGTCCACTAAATGTGGTAATGTAGCGTTGTAATACATGAGTACTACAAGGTGGTCGGAAAAACAAAAAAAATCGAGAACGGTAAAAGCAATGTCACATTAGACAACTTACTCCTGAAGATATAAAAGCTGACATCCAAATCACTACATTTATCAGTGACCAAACATAGAAAAGATTAATCGGACGTTTGTAGGAGTAGAACTGAAAAATATGAGCGTGTGCCTGCAGTTTTTCCTATCTGCTCCGTCCAGACACGTAAATTTACTCTAACCTGCGTCCAGAAGGAGTCTTTCCGAGTAATAGTAATAATAACCAAACTAAAGGTTGCCAAAACCGGAAGGTCAAGGGGAAGGAAGGAAGGATGGGAGGACAAAAAATGAAGTTGACAGTAGTGGAGATACATGGATAAGTTGGCAGTTATGGATAAGAAAGCATGATCAAGTGCTAATTCTGTTTTAGTAGAAGTGCTTGGCTGAATATAGGTTCCATGATGTTATTATAGCATTAAAACATGGCATGTGATATATTTGGCATTTTAGTGGGGTATATTACCACTCACATACTGCTTGGATTTGGATTGGAATCCATGAAGTAGGTCCACGATAAAAACGGCTCTACATAATTTAAGGCAGTCTTCCTTTGATTTTTTTTTGCTCTATACAAGGAAAGGGAGAAAAACGACTTTTTTTAACAACATACAAGGCCAACGGCTAAGGACCACTGGTTTTTTGGCTACGATAACTTTTGGAGATCGCATCAGCTCCAAGCCTGAGACAGTTGAAAGAAAAATTAAAATGGGCAAAAAATTGCTAGCCGGATGAATACGGACGGGAATTACCGAAAAAAAAGTTTTAATACTAGTCGTTTCTTCCAAAATACTGCATTGGATGCCATATTCATGTGGACAGTCATGCTTTTTTACGGAAATTGAAAGAAATATGTGAAGTTGCAAATCAAGTGACTTGATACATTAAACGGACGTGATTATAGCTCTATGAAATAATTGCTCACTACTTTTATCATGGATACATACCTAAATACTTTTGAGACATTTCAGCTCCAGTATAAATGAAAAATAGACATACATGGCCACAAAGTTTTTTGACATTTTTTTATTACATCTTACCACTGAATACATATATTTTCTAATACAGTCCATCAACTATCATCAGCACAAGATCTTATCATCATCACAAAACGTTTTCATTGAACGCGCCAATCACATATCTATAAGAGTAGTACTATAACAACCATAATGCTGAGAAACAATTCTTACCATCAGAGATTCATAGGTACAATTATTAAAATGTCAATACTTAAGTTTTGCTTACCACTGATACCCCATCTGTACTTAAATTTAATTCTTACAAAAACAAAAAATCGGGAGTCTCCCGATGGACCAAAAAATACCCTTACGCGTAAATGCAGTTCTTTTACACACCAACCTTTGTTTAGTAATATCGATATCTTTCATTGTACATCACAGAATTTATACTTTTCACGATAGCACCGTCCGTCTTCCAGCCAAGTCCTGAGGTCTGTGATAAATTCTACTATACTTCTTTTTAACAAAGCAACTACAAACTGAATCTGCTAATAATTTTACAGTATGAGCGGAGGATAATACTAATTAAACCAATTCACAAGACCAGGAAATAAAAATTGACAATGTGAACATATAACAAAACTTTCTCTCAATACATTTTTCATTCACAGCATACACTTTTTAGCAATAGATATAATGGTTCAAATTCTTATTAAGAAGCAAAGTAATACTTGACAAACTTTAAATTTTGATAGACGTGTGAGACCAATATTAATACGATCAGAGTTAAATGTACTATGCTAAGTATTGAGGGTGAGAGAAACAATCTAAGTCGGAACCTCATTCAATGCAGCACCTTTCTCAAAACAATCCCGGGCCAAGTGGCCTCTAGATTTGCACCTGTAGCATACTGCTTCAGATGAAGTGCAGTTACGAGACAAGTGGTCATAAGAGCCTGCATTAAAATTTAAAAAGTAGATTATTATAATGCATTTACAAACTTATAAAAAATGAAGACACCTCTACATGCGCGCAATTACCTACGCCACAAGAATAAAACGCATTAGCACTGTTGACTCGCGGCATCAGGAGTAGAAGTTCATTAACGAAGTTGAATTGTTAAAAAATATATTTAAGTCTCTATTGCTGGTACATTCATAAAGGAATCTCACATGTATTTGCAAAATTAAAACATCTAATCTAAACATTTGAAATATACAATTTGCATGCGTAGATTCATAGTATGAAGGTGAAAGTTGTCCGCTATTGACCATTAAATGCACAAACCCACTTTTTTAAAAATTGACAACATTTCTATAGCACGTAATCAATTCATATCCGATTACGGTTTTTAATTTTGATCAAAGTAGCTGACCGTCAATTATTTATAGTTGAAAAAATTAATATGCTTTCTAAGCTAAAAAAAACTACAGGATTGAATGCGAGTCCTGCTGCCGCGAGTCAAAAGTGTAAGTGCATTGTAGCATTCTTGCATAGAAAATGCGTACAAAAATAAGCAAATCATTGCAAACTTACCACAGTTGTAGCACTTTTTTTCTTCTCCATCCGGAGTTTTGCACTCTGTCGATATGTGGCCAAATTTTCCACACGCATAACACTGAATTATGATAATTGAATTAGCACTTTATGAATAATATTATAGTTTACAATAATCTAATTAGCAAAAACACAAACGTAGGCAAAATTCTAACCTTTCGTCCATCTTGCATCTTGTTGCAATCCCTGCTCAAGTGATTTTGACTGCCGCACGAGTAACAAGTTCTCGTATTCGAAAAGTTCCGAAAGTTCTTGCAGTCTCGCGAAATATGACCTGAGTAAAAGTAAAACCGATATTAGAGAACGAATCCGGCACAAGTCACTCTCTTCAATTTCTGAACAAAAATTAAACATGTGACTCGGTGAACATAAACATGATTACCTATCTCGTCACACTTGTAACAACGGTCATTTTCTTTGCAATCTCTGGCATAGTGCCCATAGCGGTTGCACTTGAAGCATTTATCTGAAAATAATTATTACATCAATAATTATATTGACAGTGAATCAAAATAAAAATAAAAATTACAATGCGAAAGTTATTAGATGGCACAAAAGCATAACTTCAACTTACCTCGACCTCCATTGCGAGGGCGGCCACCGCCACCACCACCGCTACTACCAAATTCACCACATTCGCGTGCAAAATGCCCAGGCCTGTACAAAGATGCAGCAAGTAAATTTTTATAAAATTTCTTAATTTTTATACATAGTTGTATTTTGATTTTTCACCCAATTACAGGGTCCCACAGTTACCTGTTGCATTTGTAACAGACACTCATCTCGGCTCTAAAAATAAAGAAAACAGATTCCCATTTTTTTAAAAAAAATGTCACATAAAATTTTGAACCTTCAACAACCAGAAATAACTAAAATGCGAAACGAAAACAAACATTGTCTTGTCATCATCATCGTCAGTCATTCTATTCTTCGTTGCAAGTTCTGTTTTGACATGCATTCACCATTTATAATTTAAAAAAATAAAATTTATCACTCCCCCATAAATGTAACGCTATAAATTGTCATGTTACTGTCGTAAAATTAAAAGTCCCATAACCTATTCTACAAATCTAGCTTTAAATGCTCCAATTTTTTCTAATGACTGATGCAACTTATATTAGTTGGATTTTCACATTTATTGCCTTTACCTCCGGCTATTTAAAACGACATACGCCGATCTCGGCCTTGCTTTAGGAACATTGTCTCTTTCTACGCGAAACTCCCTCCTCATCCTGAACTTTTGTACCTCTGTTACTATCTTCAAAAACCACAAAAATATTGAAATATAACAAAAGTATCTCACCCTTTCACCTACTCCACGAGCAGCTCAGAAAAAAAAGGAAAAATACTTTAATTTAGTCACTCGCTAATTAAAACTGACTTCCTCAAAAAATCAGTCTTCCTTCTTAACTCAATTCCTTCTCTGCCCCTCACTCACTCCACTTCCCCGCTCACCACTTCACCGCCTTCGTCGTTCGCTACTGATGCTCGTTCCACATCTCCCTCCGTCTTTAGATTCTACCGACGGAAGGCGAAAACTCAAGCTTTTCATCAACTGCGTAATAGAATTTCTACATACAAAATCCACGGAAGTATAAGACCGGAATCCAATTCAACAGAGCAAAATATAGAGCGCAAACACATACATTTCGTTCATATATTAAAAAACCATCCAGTGCAAACCCTTTATGATGCTGGTGAGCTACAAAAAATCGTTTCCGGAGACGTTCAGACTAGTAGAGCCAAGTAAACGTCTTCCAGCCCGCAATCCCACACGTTAAAAAATTACAGCAACAGCAGGATAGGCTGCGGCTGGCTTTCGCTCGTATGGAAACTTTCACAAGTCTACTCTCTCTTCAATCCATTGGCCAAAATGCACATCGAAGTCTTACATTTCCGAATTGTGAGCTGGATATAGTATCGCGCTTGTTCAAAACGAAAGATAGATGGTTACATATATATTTCATCCTATAACTACTAAAAAAAGAAAGCATTTTTAGTTCCTTATTTGACTATTTATCCAGCTGAACGTGTGTTAATTTTCAAGCTAAAATTTACTCCTAAACTCTAATGTTAAATTCCAATGCTAAACTCTAATGTTAAATTCCAATGCTAAACTCTAAT
>JAHZND010005317.1:0-51614 GCA_027744115.1 Acrocyrtus sp. NNG-2020
ATGAACACTAAGATGACTTGTTATCATCATCCCCATCATCAACTCCTTTACAAAAGATTCTTTTTAGCTTTGCACGCATACTACAGTCTGCATGGTCTCACATGCCTACATATATTAATGCTGCGCTTTGATTACCATATTACTATTATTACTAACTACTAAACTAACTATAACGAAAAATTGCAGATGTTAAAATTATTATAATAAAAAAAACTGTGCATTGTTTAGCTTTGTTTAGATATGTTGAACGTGCGTCTCTGTACGTAAATGCATATAGGGCCTTACTCAGATATCCATGTTTCAGTGCAAGACTTTTTGTAGTGCTGCGAGCTGAACACAATAAAAACACATTTTGGCCGATGTAGCTGAATGTTTTTGATGTAGTCAACTTTTTTCCTTATTTCTGGCTTGATATAAGAATAGTAGTGATGATGATCATCGTGATCGTCGATGTCGTCGTCAACAATACTGTGTGGAATGTGTATGATGTCTGATAATAATAATATTTTTTCAGTGGAGTAGACAGTAATTTTAACAATAGGACAGTATTCTTACAAGAAGATACTTTACCAGTTACTTTTTTTTACATGCTCAAGAAAAAAAACTATAACAGAGAAGGAGTATGGACTATGGAGCAGGAGCAAGGAGCAGGAGTGGAGTGGTAGTGATAATCATAAGGTGAGAAAGGGATTATCTGAGCATTATTTGCATTGTTGAGTGTCAATTGTTATATGACTCTGTGACTCGTTGACATCGCGTTACGTACTATATGAGCTCCACCTATTTTCATACGAGGACCAGCGGACTGTAATAATAGTAATCAAATCAATACACCCCGACTAATAATCATATTCACCTGTGCAAGGGACGCAGCTCTGCTAATTCTCCTTAATAAAGTGTGAAGAAGGTTCTCTCTCTCTCTCTGACTGAGCAAAAGAAGAAAAAAAAGGATTTTTGTGAGTTGGCGTTGTTAAGATTTTTTTGTTTGGTGGACAGTTTTGGTGTGGTCAGGCCACGACTACAATACACTTTTTAGCAATTTAGCTGTGCAATTAAGTACCTAATTGAGCTAAATGGTGGTAGTAGTAGTAGTGCAATATGTGAGAAAGTACTTTTAGGAGTATGCCACCTTTTCCTTCACAGATTTTTTCCATAAAAAATGTGAACGTTCAGTATTCATACGATGATGGGCAGGATGATGGAGATGATACAATTACAGTTTGTTACGTGCCCGCGTAACATCCCTTTTGGAGGTGATGAAGGTTGACTCTATGAGATATGCTAAGCAGTACCAGACTAGAGCGAGGATACACTAGGTGCTAGATGTGTCTGTTTTGGGACGTGGAAGAGTGCATGGAATGGAATTTACGTGAGCATCACTTTTCCCCTCCACCTTTTTCGTCATTCGTCACAAGAGGATCATCATGGAGTGATTGTGTGGAGAGTGGTCCGTGGTCGGGAGTGGATGGATAAAAATATATTTTTTCTTTTATTGCTGGTGGCGGAGAGTGGACGCCACATCAAACTACTTTAATTTCTTCTACGCAGCAATAAGGATTTCCATTTTGTCTGGTGATTGTGTTAATAAAAATTTTTTTGTGAGTGTGTGTTGCATATTTTAGGATTGGATTTGATTGGATGGAAGCCAATATTTTGATTGACCCTTGGGGGATTTAAGATTTTTTTTCTTTGGGTGGCAATTAGTCGCGATGAGTATGTGAAAATTTTTTTTTACTAAAAATAGACCCAACTTCTTCTCTCAAAAAAAGAAAGAAAGAAATCCAGCCATGGGACAACAGAAACACGAGCTGATGATCATCAATAAGTGCCATTGTTCGTATAGTAATTCTCACTTTCAAATCCTTTATCTGAAAAGTAATCCCTGTCCTCCTACTCATCAATGGACAAGGTTTCAAGTGAAGTGAGCATATTATAAGAATATAAAAAAAAGTCCTACTACTAATTCCATCACTTCAGTTGCGAAAAAAAATTGCCGTAAAATTAGCAGCGGGAGTCGAATATAAATAGGAACAAAATAAAGGTATGCAAATCACATCCAATAAGAAAACTCTTTTTTTATTCCCTTTTTATATTAAATTTATCCTTGGCTAGTTAAGTATTCTGACTTCGTCTTATTGACAACATTTTCTATTGTCACAATATCCTCCTTCTCGCGTGCTGTATGAATCCATGAAGTTTATGATAAGTGCATAATACAGCAAACAATATGCATACAAAAATAAATAACATAAAGTACCTCGGACCCAACATTTTGGGCATGCACGCAAAAATTTTTGCGCTCAGACTGAGACTACTTCAAGTATAGATTTTCTTTTGTAGTCTGCCAGAATTAAGCTCACCTCTGGAGTGGATATCATATCCACTTAATGATCATGATGAGATGGCGATGACGATGAATACCGAAGGCAAAGGAATTTTTGTTGAGATGCGATGAGTTCATTCTTCCACAAGCGTGACGTGATCATCCCAAGAGTATTGGGAGATGATGGAAGATACAGCAATAATAATTTCCATGCTGTTCCCTCAATCCCTTATTATTACTGATCATCAGCGTCGTCATCCTCATGAAACTGGCAGCGTTTATATGAGCAAAAAAAAACAGAATAAGTATTATTTTCGTTGTTTTACTCAGGAAAAAAATATATATTTGTAGGAGACGAGGATAATGGCAATAATGATGACATGATCATTTCGTCTTCCTATAAGTAGTAAGTAGTAAACTGAGCAGAGAGAATCTTCATTTTTTTCGAGGTCCTTCTTGTTGAAATCAAGAGGAAGTCATTTTATTACTCTGGGAGTTTGCAGAAATTGTTCTTCTTGTTGTAGAAGAACAAGCTAGCGTGCAACAGGTAGTGCATATACAAAGCAGTAGAGGAAGAGAGGAAAATTATTTTTTTACTACTTCAAATTTTACTGTCATTTCTAGTGGAACGTGACAAAAAAATAAAGCATTTCTTCCCGAGGGATACGCAGGAAACTGTAAATAAAGCAGAACGGAAAGTAAATGCGAGTTTTTTCTCCGAAAAAATGTAATTTTTGTCTTTTTTGCTGATTGCAGTAAAGTGAATGTGTTCGTGAAAGGATCATCAACAGGAAATGGACTAAATAAAAGCGTTTGTCAACTGGGCAGCACGGGATGTAAGTCGTCTCCCCGTCTAAAAAAAAGATTTTTCTTTCCAACTCGAACTCCTCCGCCAATTTTGGGTTGTGTAACCGCCCCCACACGAAACTAAGAATTTTTAGGCCAGTTTTAAAGAAAAAGGAGTCAGTAACTGGCCTTCACCAACAAAAATAGTGTGGAAAGGAGACAGAAATATCAGTTGCACCTGCCTTTTTCTTCATAAAAAAATCCTTTCATTTTAACCATTTTCGTTTATTTCGAGTGAATGTATATTGTAATCATGTAAATACAGAAAATACGGTGGTGATCCGTGTGGTCTGGTCATATAAAATTATTCATTCGGTAAAAAGTTTAAAAAAAGTGGTCGAGTGAAGTGAAGTTGTTGGTCAGTCAGTGCAACCCGTCCAATAATAAAAAAATATTACAATATTTTTGGTACTTTTTATATGCATGCTATAACCAGCACGGAACCGTATTTGGAAGAGCCCACTAGTTTTTGTCTTTTGGAAAGGAGAAAGAGCAAGCAGGGTTAAAATTTGAGCTTATACTCTCTCTTTGTTGATTGTTATTTCCCACCCACGCTCATCACTCAAGACCAGTTTTGCCCTTACTTTTTCTGAAAAGAATCGAAAAATTTCCGGAACCGCCCGCCACCCTTCTTATAATATAATTTATCTACACTGATCCTGCTGCTGCTTGATGTTTGATGTGTTCTATATCAAGGAGATACACGTAACTGAAACCTGACCTTGACTTTACGTACGTCAAGGCATTCCATTCTCCGTGCCTATCTAAATAGGAATAGGATTACACGCAAAAAAAGTCAAGTAGGAGGAACCTTAATTTATTTTTTTAAGGTAAGTGCAGTAAAAAGTTCTAGTCGTATCTACTCAATGTTGACCATTTCATATCTCTGTGAACAATTTGGTTCCTAATTCCCACAGAAAATTGCTCTCAATGCAAACAATCTTTTTGAACTTTACAAAAAGGACTACACTGCTTGAAAAAAAACTTAATTTTATTCCCGACTCACTTGTCGTAATCAAAATTGCCAGCCATGCAGATATCCATCCACTTCATAAATAGGCTGTTCCTCTAATTAAGATAGCCCACGAAGCGTGTCGCCAAGCAAGTCATGCTCGATACCATGCTCCTGCATTCCATTCGGCACTTATTGCCAGAACAAGTAGCAGAATCCAATTACAACAATACCGCACTAATATATTAGATGACATCATCTTGTCCACGGCGCATTACTAATTATAAAGTAAAAAAATTTTACTGAAGAAGGAATAGAGCCGGGAAACGTGCAAAATCATTCATTATCCTTCTGCTGTCCATCTGCTGTCTGAAAAACTTGTCATTGTCATAAAGCAATAAAGTGTATTAAGTAGGTTTAATTACTAATTTGGACTTGAGACAAAAACGCGTTCTTCAGTTACAGCGAGGTAAAGAAGAAGATTTGCGAAAAAGAAAATATTATGTATATATTTTTCCTCTTACTGCAAAAAAACTCTAAACGTGCTATTTACTTTTTTAAAATTAGTCAAACGGGTAGGTAGCACTTAAGATGTCATCTACAATTTGCATGTACGATTATGACGAGCTGTACAAGTGCAGGCAGTATGCAGGTCTTACATGGTCACTACTTCTATAAAAGTCGTGAAGTCCTTTATTCATCATAGTTCCTAGAAGTTTTTCTTCAGCAAGCGAATGAAGATGCAAAAAAAGATGAAACATTGAAAGATGATATATGAAAAATGATAATGGCAAATCGCAATTTGCAATATGTTTTGGCATCTATTGGATTAAATTAGAATACATGCATATGTGCAAAAAAAACTTCACATTAATAAAAAACGACTGGCACACATATCATTTCCAAGTAGTGGGCCCTACACATGAAGCATAGCTTGCTGCAGCACGTAGGACAGAGTAGAAACACGTTATCTTATCGCCCACGCTAATTTCTTCTCACAGCTTTTTGCACACCTCGGCAGAAGAGATAGCGGTATACGGTGGTGGACACGTTCTCTACTGCAGCCAAAACGAAAACATCGCTTTCAGGAAAAAAAAACTTTTAAGACGTAGCCTTGCACAATATAATTTCAAGTACGAAACGCACATTTTTCACAGGTTGGGTTCAGCTTGGTAACTCGACTTAAGTCCTAAAAGGAAGAAGCCCACACCAGAGCAATTATATGGTCATAGTCCTAGTCATACCAGACCGCAGCCGCTCACACATTTGCTTACTCATACGTTTAAAGTACACCTAAATAAGTGTCATCGCGTAGGTCCCTTTTTATCTCTCTTCACGGATGAGGATTTTCTTTAAGACGAAGATTAAACAATGGAAGCTGGCGACAAAAAATTAATTTCTGCCTTTTCCCATTCATGAGAACTAATTACCGTCATTGTTGCTTTTTGTGAGATGATTTGTGATTAAAAATGGGAGAGTGAGTTGATAAATGTGTGGGACTGGGAAGTAGGAAAAAAATTCTTTATTGGATTGTGATGTCATCCCAACCCCGTCATTATGAGGAGTACTATCGTAGAAGCCACAAACATAACCACCCCATTTTTCTCATTGTCATCCTAACATCTTGCGCTTGTTATACTACATGACAGAGAAGATTAACTACAGAAGGATTAATTATTTGAGGAAGATGCATCACATCACTATGAAAAGTATCATTTAAATTGCTTCAATACAAGTAAATAGGCAGCCCAGCTTTTCTGCAGAAATGGCAAATGGGTTGGATTCATATAGGCAGAGAAGCTTTTGGGACTAGATGAGTCAAAGGAACGTTCGCATTCTGCTACACGGAAAAAAGTCCTTATCTTTCATGATCATCTTCTTCTTCACCGTCAGCATCATCATGAAAAATTTTTACCAGTGAATTGGCTTTGTTGCAACTCTATAGGTAACAATAAAGCTATATATCACGTCACATCTCACATCACACCAGAGAGTAATTCGTATTACATAAGGAACTCGTAGTATATACTTAGGTAGCTAAAAGTATATGAATTGCAATCAAATGTTAATAAGATTTTTGTGGTTTCCTTTTTTTCCTTCTTCTGCACAGAATTTTTTTTAGTGAAATGTTTAAAAATGCTGATGCTGATGATGAGTTTGCAGCCATCAAGATTTTTGTCAGTATCCAAACCGCGTCTATCAAGCTGTGGAGAATAACATCGTACAAAAAATACATATCGCTTTTTTTGCCAGGCTTCATATAAAAGAATAAAATGATTGTTTTGTTCATTCATCTCGACTGAAGAAAAAAATAAATTTCTCATGCAGAGTCATCATCTTCTTCACTTGATGTTCATATCACAGCAGATCTTTTCATTTCCTCAGAAAATTGGTGGGGAGAGACTTGTTGCATCATGTAAAATTCCTCCCTTGCCCGTTTTTCGTTTCGTTCCGCATCTCAATCCAACACTCTTTTCTAAAAAATCTCATCAGAATTTGAGAGGGATGATGATGGTAAGATGAGCTGATTATATGGCTTCTTACTGTGAACTCAAGGCACAGCAAGTTTGGCTGATGCGAAAAAGAGCTGAAACTTAAAAACAAACGAAATAATTCTTATTCAACGAAAAAAGCATTTTTTTGTTGATAGTAGTGGCTGCCTGCGTGCCATCTTCAAATAATTCATGCTCCTGCTAAGATGTATAAAAAAAAGTAGGAAAAAACCAGAAAAAGGGATGAAGCTGCAAGAGACAGGATGTGACGGTGCTCTGTGAGACAAGCTCTTTAGCAAGGGTTGAGTGGAAACGTTGAACAAGACACGACAAAATAATGCAATTTCAGCCATAAACTTTATATTCTTATTAACCTTGAAATCCAGCTAGCATCACGATAGTCATGTGTTTGTTTTCGCAGTTAAATCCCAGCCATTATTCACCATCTCTACAAGACTAGTCTAGTGAATGGTGGACAGGACAAGGTAAACCAAAAGAGGTACGCATTGTGAGAGAGATGCAAATAAAATGACAGGGAGATAAAAAGGCCAGATAGTTATAGCTATGCAGCCTTCAAATTGCTCTTCACCAGCAGCATACCCAATTTTTCAGTTTTTCCCTGTTGGTGATTTTGATGGATGGAGACGAAAAATAGTTTTTCTTGAGTCATGACTTGGACATAAACTAATCAAGAAGGAGGAAGGAACTTTACTACTCGTAATAATAGTGGAGCGCGGAGGAAGAGATTCAGTTACAGAGGACTCCATCACTATCATCATGTATTATTTCGAGTGTGTCTGGCTAAAGTGCATTCACTTTTTTTCGCTCTATTAAGCGAAGCCATGCCACGCTGATGACCTCTCCTCTCCGTATTCAAAAATATATGAAGAGAAAGAAAACTGCACACATGATTTTAAATGGGTTGTGTGTGCAAAAAAAATTGTACGTTGTGTCTTCATGTAGGTATTTCCTGATTCGGTGAGTCCTTTTTAGAAAGGAGTTCTTCTTTTTCTGGCTAACTACTTGAAAAATACAGTTTTTTCTTAAAATTAAACTGCACTTTACCGACATGACAAGAACAGAGGATCCTTGTTGGGAGGAGGATTTAAGACGTTGATCCACTATAATAACAATCCATTGTTACCTGTTATTTACGTGCATTGTAGGAACACGACAGTGCCACTTTTAGAAAAAATAGACAGGTCGATGTTCTTTTTTGACCAATGGTCCATCCTTTCTAGTCAGACTTATTATTATTCGCCACTCTCTTTTTTCCTGTAAAAGAAAAAAAGGAGAAATACCAAAATTGAAACCTCTTTCACTTTAGTCCTTTCAAGAGTAAAAAACAATCGACGATAGTTGTTGCAAAAAAAGAGGTGGGATATGGAAAACTAGAACTGAACCGCTTATTATAATGAAAGATGCAAAAAGGCTATTACAGTTTACAAAAGCAAAACCAATTACAGGCGCAGGTTCTTGGTATATGGTTAAACAAGCTGATAAGATATATGCACAATACTGGCTAGTACCAGGATAATAAAAAGGTTCGATATGTGCTGGTTGGTGACGATGACCACAGAAACCAGCATTGCACCTGCCTTCAAGAAATTTTTACTTGTCAAGAACGTACGATTGTTAAACCGCCATTGTTATCGCAAATTTTGGAAGTTAGTTAAGTCCCTTGACTAAAAAGCATGCAGACTAGAGTGACATGAAATGATAAGATCACCGCTGAAAAAAAAATTGCTGATTGTGAATACAAGAAAAAGTCTGCTGCACCCCGTGTCTGCCTTTTTCCTGCTGCTGATGTTGATACAGATGAAAGATTTAAAAGAAAAAGGAAAACTGATGTTGTTGAGTGAATGCTCAATTTTGCTTCGGCTTTTGGGTTTTCTTTATCTCTTTTCGCTGAAAAGTTTCTGGCTGCTCCCTACGTGAGATTATTACTGCTTGACGTGCCTATGATTGCGGTGAAAAGTGAGGTGAGCTGTGAGCATTCTGCGAATCTCCCTTCTCTCCCTCTCCGCATGTAAAGACTGCTGCGGTGACTGGTATTGGTATTTACAATTTGCATATGGTAGCAATTGCGTAATCCTTTCTTTAGGGCGCAATTCCGCAAAGTAGCCTTAAAACTTCATTAAACCGCTTACAAATTTGTCCATTCCTAAAAATATACTTGCTAATGACGGTGACGATCATAATCTGTGCAGAGTACAAAAGCAACTTTGTTCCCATTTTTCAGAGGTATGCCTATGCAGAGTTGAGAACAATTAAAATCAGCAAAATAAAACTCGCATTCCACTTGTAGAGGGGAGCTCGCTCATCGCCAGCCACAATTGAACAGTCAATGTCCAACACTATTAAAATCTCAGTTTTAATAATGGACAGAAATAGAAATGACGAATATAATGAATCGGGCCTAACTAGAAAAAAAATATTTGCGATTGATTGTATTGCTTGCTGGTAAAGGTAAAAGCTTTATTCTTCGTCTTCATTTGCACTGGCTATAACTGACCATTTCGATTCGTGATGTAGGGATAGAAATTAAGAAGGAGGAAAAAATATGAAGGCTACTTTTTACTGTTGAATAGGTATGAATAGAAAAAAGGACCATCGAATGATATCATGATGAATGACGATGACGGACAGGTAGATGATTCTCATTCTTGCAACAATGCCTATAGTATACGCCATAACGCATCGTCACCTTTACAACTCTCCTTTCCACTAAAGTGCTTCAGGCTACGTGAGCCCATTTTTTAAAGAAAATGTTCCAAGTACATTCACAATTCAGAGACATTCTTTGAAAACGCTGATGACGAAAAATGGCTTTTTTGTTTTGATTTATTTCGAACTATTAACAATGGGAAATTGTGTGAATTGGACTGATAAGATAAATAAACAGAATTTATTGTGCAGTTAAAAAGGGAGGCGCGCATATTTTTCCTCGTTGGGCTATTAGAGAATGTCAAACTGCAGCGGGTTAAAAATTAAATCATCAAAGATTACAACACACTTGAAGGCGAAGGCATGGCAGGTCCTTTTACTGATTAGCACCTTACCAAAACTCGCACAGGCTAATACCGTGGCGGTGCGGTGACCACGCCATGCGCCAAGTACCGTATCAGCACCACCTGCGAGAGTATCTACCTCCATCGCAGATCATATTCCCCCATACGAAGTAACACAATGATCATTAGACTGCAGTTATTTTTATCTACTAAACAAATCTTTTCGTCACCTGCCTCATGCCTTTTTAACGGCTGCAGCTATTATTACTTTATGCAAATACAAATTTGAAGTTGTGACGACTTTGAATGATAAGTAATCTGACAAGGTCTTCCATTTGCTAAAAATACACTTTGCAGCTCATTATGCATGCGCATTAATAAACAGTAAGCGTTTTATTACATATTTATTACCGAATTAGTGTTCGCTATAAAAAGCGTAAGTAGCCAATGGCTTTTCAAAATGGATTCGCAAAAAAATGAAAGGCATGTTTTGAAAAGAGGCAGTCGGTGTAATGAGCCCCTTTAAAAATATTGTACTTTATACCCTTTTCATATTGCACTTGCCTGTTTTAAATAAAAGCAGTGTAATATTAATAAAAATGTCTTGTAGTATGCTAAACAAATTGTGCAAGGATCAGTATTTATTCGTACTACTTTTTATTTTAGTCCAATTCAGTTTACTTTACTTGTGTGAGTGAGTGGACGGCTTTGCACAGGTATGCTAAAAATTTAGATTACGAGTACGATTATGTGATACAGATTTTATACAATTTATGATGATTCATATTCATGCAGTATATTTCCCAATCTCAAAATATTGATCCTGTTTCTGCTAAACGCTGCTTAATCATGCCTTATTGCTTCTGCCCACATCTCCTTTTTATATTCTGAGCGTATTTTGTTTCAGCTGCATCACAGATAACAATGCAAAATTGTTGACCAATAGTGCAAAAAGTGCTGCGGTGCAAAATTTTTATATGACGATGACCATCACAACAATCACCAAAAACCCAGCAAACCACACACTTTAAACAAGTCAATTTTACGAACGATTCACAGTTTTGTTTTTTACGTGTAGTTTTCATTGTTTGATGGGAAAGATAAAAGAAATTTTTATGCTCTTTTAAAGAGAGTGCAGTGGGACACCAAAGAAAAACTTTTTAAAAATAAAAATGCGTGTCTTTTGCATTGCATGATAAGAGCTTCAGAAAATAATAACAATACATATTTTTTGTTATGTTTTTTTCGAGAATTTATATTAGTTTGGGAAAAATAAAAGGAGACCCGTTATAAATATGATTGTTTTTAAAAGTTTTTTTTATGAGTAAAAAAGCTGTGTCATACGAAAAATCACAGCTTCATCATCATCATGAATTTTTTTTTCTAAAGTGCATGCAAAGACGAAATCTGTTTAACTGCGATAAACAGCAGCGTTTTCTTACTTGACTGTTGACTCATTCATTCAAATTTGCTTCTCTTCACAGCTCAACCTCCAAAAGGATTGTATGCATAATACACACAAAAAAATAAGGGATTGATGTAGGGTATACGGTGTGGTGGTGGTAGATAATAATTGGTAAAGCAGGTAGATTGGCTAGATCAGTTTTTGGACAAAGTGAAAGGATCCTTCATCTCTTTTAGAAGAAGAGAAGACAGCTCTCTTGAAAGAGATGCTTGAAAATGTTTTGTTTGGCCTCCACCTCTTCTCACCCATTAACAGAGTCATTATGACGACTTACTTTGTCCAAATAAAGAAAAATCCTTCTTTTGGGGTTGCATATGTGGATGTATATGTGACATGATCATTTTTTTTGTATATATTTATTTCTTTACACCACCGTTGAGTCTGAAGCTTTGTGATGGTCACAAAGTGCAATGCTTTACCTATATATTTTTTTTTCACAAAAAGAAGTCAGTCGTAAAAGAGAGATGTAAAATGATAAAGAAAAAAATCGAAAAAATGCTAATGCGCTGACGCTCTGACACTGGCGACCATCGAAAAACGTGCTTGGAAATCATGCCATGTCTAAAAATGCATTCTTTAGTGTGCCAACCCCTTTTTCCACCAAATGACTGATGTGACGACAATGCCGAACTTTTTTTCTTACCATATGCCCGCTCCTACACAATAGAAATTCTACTCATACAATAACTTCCTTCATGTCATAAATGATTTTCTAAAATGTAATTAAAAATTGGTCTTTCAAATTTTAATGATATATTTTTTTGTGTTTTGTCTCTTCTAGGAAATAAATTTCTAATACAGCAACACAATATTCAAAATGGTTACAAGGTGGAAGACCAACAGGAGCTTCCACCATGTCTAAAAATGCATTCTTTAGTGTGCCAACCCCTTTTTCCACCAAATGACTGATGTGACGACAATGCCGAACTTTTAGTCTTACCATGCATGTCCGCTCCTATACAATAGAAATTCTATCCATACAATAACTTCCTTCATATCATAAATGATTTTCTAAAATGTAATTAAAAATTGGTCTTTCAAATTTTAATGATTTATTTTTTTGTGTTTTGTCTCTTCTAGGAAATAAATTTGTAATACAGCAACACAATATTCAAAATGGTTACAAGGTGGAAGATCAACAGGAGCTTCCTCAGGTGGAGGAGGTTTCCCAGCTTACAAGCGCTTCTGCTAGTGTTTCTTTTGAGCTTCACCACCACCACCCTAGTTTCCGGGAAATCCACGCTGAATCCTGCAGACGTAGTCTCGATAGAAAGTAGCACTAGTAGTAGTAGCAGTAAAGACTTAGAAGAGGACAACTCTCAAGAGGCACTTCTGATGACCAACATTGAGATAAAATGTGCAACACACGAAATCCGCATTAAGATCCCGACACCACATCCAGATTTTTCTGGAATGGTCTATCCTCAGGTAAAGTGGGCATTGCTCAATAAAGAAATAAAAACAAACAATTATTTATGTCTTCTGTTATTTGAACACAAGAACCACTACAATAATTGCCATCATAACAATTAAGTAACGTTCTCCCACCTATCGAAGTGAAGCATATAGTTTCCTTTTAACAAATTTATTATGCACTACACATGTGTAAAGGTCACATTTAGCGGTAACCTTCACGTCTCTGGGCCAATTAGGCGTCTTCTTCATGCTCTGCCCATTCATATTTATGGTTTAACGAGCATATTTGACGTAATAGTAGGCAAAAAAAAATTTTGCACTCACATTGAAAAAAAACTTTAAAAAAATCAGTGGCAGTGACTAAAATAACGTCACAGTAACTTAAAGGAGGCACACATATGTGCGTGCTTCTGTTCATCAACCGTAATCATTCTCATCATACCTCGCTATTTTTTTACCAAACGCAAACCAAAAACTACAACCGCCTACGTAAAGTTCCATCTCCTTCATGGCCGTATAAAGAAAAAAAATGTTTGAAAATGCTCGAGAGGAAAAATGATGATGAGAAGAGGATGATGATCCTTTTTTTACTCTCCCTAATTTTCTAGAGCTAGAGCGTTTGAAAGGGCTGCACAGCTGAAAAATTACTATGCGTGAACAAGTAGTCACATTATCATGATCAGTGAGCAGTTAAGCAAGCAGTGACTGTGATTACGTAACAGGATACCACACAGCACACAGCTCATCATCATATTATCTTCATTCATCATCGTCATCATCAGTATCAGGGGATGATGATGAATTTTTTGAGTTTGCTATTTTTCTTTTTCAACAATTGAAAAGAGAAGAGCTTCTTACAATTGGAGCTGTAATGTGTGGGGGAGGTGGAGTGAAGTGGAGGGAAAATGTACACGAGGAGGAAGTTCACAAAAGGAGATGGTTTGTGATGTCCTTTCAAAAACAATCCTGGCAGAGTAAATATTTGAGGGATTTTTTAAGAATAGGAATGGGAGATGAATGATGAGGGACAGAATCCAATTTTTTGTTGCCTCACATTGACAAAAAAAGTGTAGAGAGAAAAGGATTACCCTGTTATTATTTTTCGCAGAAATATACACCACTTCTTTTTAGCGCATACACTTCTTTTTTAGTAAATATTTAGCAACTTTTAAAATGACATAAACGCTTTTAAAACGAACTAGTCAGCGGTTGCCTACTCCTGCTGCGATTAGCTATTATTTTTTTCGTGGCAGAAAGGAAAAAAACGATATAAATGGGTCCTGTAAGGGTTGTCATCCTCCTACTCACTTTTCAACTTGCATTATGTTCAAGGTTACGTAAGGCTGGCGGCAGAACACGTAAAGAAGTCTGAATTCTGAATGTGACGAAAATGAATGGTCGAGTTATAGAGAATTGACAACAGATTTTCCCATGAAGTCCTTTTGGAAACAAAAAGTAAGTGCGATAATGATTGTGTTAGATTGCAAAGCTAGTGCAATCTGATACCATTATCAATGCACTTTACGAGGAATTAGAGAATGTCATTTGAGTGCAGAGAGTAGAAAAGCTATTGAGTCAGTGGAGTTGTCTTTTATGAATCTTATGACGATATCGTGACAAATATTATTTAAGAAATTCTTGCATGTAAACGCCCAAACAAATCGTTAATTACTTAATTTGGAGGAGTTTTGCTCCTTTCTTAATTCCATGTGACATAAAATGAAATAGAAAGGAAGAGCTTTATCAAAATCGGCAGTAAGTTGAAAACAGGAGGAGTATTTTTTTAAAAAGATAGGATAGAAGCATTTATTTGAATGAAATTAGATAGCTGAAGAATGGTACGTGGTCCTATTGGGAAGTTTCTGTTTGGAGGTGGAGGCGTTCTAGCTCTAGCTATGGTAGAGGGCTTTGCACATGAAGTAGTTGAAAGGGAAAATGGGTTAGAGGAGTGAGAACGCATATTTTGTATGACGTGACTATGCGAGCTCGCAGGGAGAATATCTGTAAAAGTTGCTTTTACGACACAGATGATTTATGTTAATTGGTTTTGTCCAAAATTAGAAGATTGTTGTAGGTGAACTTAATCGATTCTTCCTTCACAATAAAAAAAAATCCCCTGAAAAAATTGGATTAACCCAGAAAATTATAATGATGAATATTGTCCTTTACATTGAAAGAAGCCGACGTTAATTGATCACCTTTATCATAATTTTCATTCAGCTAATCTTCAATTTTTAATGCCTTTTCAGGGCTTATCAAAGAACTCAAGTTGTTTGAGAGAGTACCTCTCGGTAGACTACATTGAGTATAGCCTCCCACTCCGCTCCTGCAACACAATGACCACTAGCTCGAAGGACTTAGAAGAGGAAGAGTACTTCAACACGATAGTGCTCGAGCCACACCCAAAGCTGGTGACAGGTCAAGGACGTGGGTTCCAAGTTAGGTGCAGATATCGAAAACAGGAGCCGGCCAACATGCCTCCGGTTTCGATGAAAATTTTTAAGAATAACGTGCAGATCAACGGGCACGGGATATCCATCGAGGAAGGGGAAGAACTGACGAATGGAACCAGCGCAGTCGACAGAAGCATTAATATTGGAGACCCGCTGCAGATAAGAATCCAAGTTCATGCTAACACAACGTAAGTCGCAATTACATGGTTAAGTAGAGTGTGAGACCGAACAGTATTTGGTTTCATGTATAATTATATTTTTTAATTTTTTTTCAAAGGCATAACTTCATCGTGACGAATTGCATTGTCCGAGACGGTCTTGGTTGGGCAGAGGAAACTCTCGTGAATAATGTAGGATGTCCCGTGGACTCTGAAATCATGCCACCTTTCCGCTACGAACCAAATCTCGCCACAGTGGACTTCCCTGCCCATAAGTTTCCATACTCCCCCACGGTCTACTACTCCTGCGGGGTGAAACTTTGTCAAGACTGCCTCTCTCCAGTATGCCAAGGGCCAAAGAATCTCCGCCCAGTACCTCAAGTAACTCCATATGGGCGGAAGGCCAGAAGAGACGCTGGCATCCTTGGGGATTCCGACACAGACCAGCAGTCAGCCGAGGTTGAGGTATACAACGGAGTATGGGTAAACGAAAGAGATGAAGACGGCGAATCGGACTCCTCCCTCCAAGAGAAACAAGCCAGGGGTGAAATTCTGTGTTTTAAGCAGAGAGATTTTGCACTTGCGATTGCCATCTCAGGTCTAATCTTGATGGTGGCCGTGCTCGTGCTCATCTTTGTTCTTTGCCTGAGAAGAAGACACACCTTCAAATCGACGGGATCCCACTCTGGCTCCAGCTCCATTTACTCGGGATCCCACGCCACCACTGGACTGACTAGGTCACAACGACCTACCTCATCTCATGGAGGAGGGTATTCTAACACGGCGTATTCACACTCGTCCGACGGCTAATTATAACTTTTTGCTTAATTAACTAATTAAATTAATTATTAAATATTGTTGTTGTTTTTATGCTCGTTGTAAGCCTAATTTTTAATTTGTATAGGTTAAGGTTGACATGATTGAAGGATAACTTTGTTCAATTTTTGTTTGCTTTTTTTCAATTTTTCTAATTGATGGTATATAATGCAATGCTAATTGTACAATCTAGTGCTAAATAATTCCATTTAACCATTGTTGCAAAAGGGGTCTCCTTAATCAAAGTTCGTTAATAATCTTCTTATATGTAAATGTAATCATGATTGATGCCAATTGCCATATTAGTGTAGGATTCACTAGCTTGAGGCATACCTGTAGACAATACGTATTTGTTTTGTTATCTAATTATTATTAATATTGATTAATTTTATGCTGTTAAGTAATTAACATTTTATAGGAAGAAAGGCATTGTGTCGAGTTTACATTTGTGCATGGAAGAGGAACACAGCTAAATAACCAAATTGTACATGCTGTTTCATAGTTTTTACTTCGTTAATTACACAATTATCAACTCCATTAAATCTTAACGATTCAACTCCAATCTAAAAATGAGCAGTGACTAACTCCAATTTTATACGAGTTTTTTTACAGTTTTTGTCCGTCCGCAAGAATAATATAAAAATGTCAGGATTTTTAATAAGAGGTTAATTTTAAACTGGAAATGAAAAGTCATATTGTTGCTGACAATCTTCCTGTGGAAGAAAGGTTTTAGTCTCAGTAAAAGTGCTGTACAGGGAAGGTGATACACATAAATAAATAGATAAGTAACGTTCGTCGGTTTTTTGTAAAATGAAAAAGGAATGTAATTGTTAAACAATGATGATCAAATATTCCTAAAATGTCCCATTTAAAACTCAAATACAGGTGAAAAGCTTCAAGTTCCGAGTGGGTTATTCCAGTTTACCTTTACATATTTATCTAACGTGTATAATTTGTTGTTATGATTTGGAAGGATGGAGCAAAAAACAATAAAAATGAGAATTTTAAAACTGAAAGCCAGGTGGCCAACCTCAGTCTCTTTTTTTGTCATGTCATAACTCTTCATAAACTGGCGAGCCGACAGGATTAATGCATAGGAAATTATATTACATATTGATTTGTGAATTATTTCATCCCTGGCGTATATCTACGGGACTTTTTTCTTGTAGTGACCTATGTTACAGGATTTGCCATAGCAAGAGACGATTTACGATTATCTTTTTCCCACACAATGGTTTTTGAAGACACAAAGATGATAAGAATCGTAGGAATTGGGTAGTTGTCTATCTTTTATCGTAGATAGGGTTGTAGACTTAGCTTAGCCGGTAAGGTTTAGGTAAGCTATAGCTTAAGGATCGGTTTAACTTCACGATGCCCCTACAGGATAAGAATAGAAGCTAGCTAGAGTAATTTTTTTGCTAAGTTAAAATAGCAATTCGTTTTACACTGTTACACTACACTTTCTCTTACGATTACTACAAGTCTTCTAAATCATCGAATGCAGTAGACTGTACAAGATTGTAGAGAATAGTCACGTCACTAATTAGGACGGAAGTGCGGAGAAATGGGTGGAAAGCATGTATAGAAAATTATATTAATTTAAACTTCCAATTTTGGCTTTTTAATACATATTGCCGATATCATGCATTGTCAAATCCTATTATAGTTTATATAAATATTGTTTTAATTATAATGATAGAGCAAAAATGAAGCACCTGAGGTCAGGAAGACAGTTTCTTTGAATAACCTAAAGCCTGTTAATACTGAAGTTAGCTCAAGCAGCGTAGAGCAAACTGACAATTTCAGTGATGAGGCTGGTGCAAGAAAACGGCTGAGTAGTAATGCCAGAAGACAAGAAGCGAATGGAGTTCCTGCTCAAAAGAAGCTTTCGAAAAAACATGTGCAGATAAAATCTTTCTCCGAAACTGATGTAAGATCATTTAAGAAAAGGAAAGGAAATCGAATACCTCTTCCTGCCCAAAAGAAATCCCGACCAATTCAAGAGAAATCCGTACCATCGATACCATCCTCACCTGTCCCTAAGAAATCAAGACGAGGTAACACGAGACCCTCTCCAACATCCCGAAGTATAAAAGGAGGTTCACCCTCCCCAAAATTTCGAACCAAGTCAAGCAAGGCAACTTTGACAGTAAATAAAAAAACGAAAGCAACCTCTCCTTCACCATTCCCCCCTTATAAGTCTCAAAAGGCAGTACAAACAACCTCCAAAGTTACATTAGCAAGAAGCGGTAGAAGCAAAACAAAACGAGGAAAGCTATCGGCAAAATCGTCTACGCCTAAGTTCACATACAGTGATTGGCCAAGGTCCAGGACACCAAATAAAGGAGACAACAGTGAGGCTTCGTCATCTTCGCTTCAGAACTCTTTATCACCTGCGCCCCAAAAATCCGGAAAAGGAGCACCCTCTCCAACATCTCGTATTACGAAGGGAGCTAATTCAAGCAAAACTACACTGTCCAAGTCAAATTTGAAAAACACAAAATCAACTTCTCCTTCCCCATTTCCCCGTTCTAAATCTCAGAAAGGGGCACAAACAAATTCGAAATCTTTGTTGCAGAAGTCTTCAAAAGGTGCAGCTTCTCCCTCTCCAAACGCCCGAGGGACTAAAAGTAAAACTACTTTCTCTAAGACTCCCCGTTCTAAATCGCCAAAGGTAGCGGAAACAGATTCAGAAGCCACATTAGCAAAAAGCAGTAAAAGCAAAACAGGAAAAGGAAATTTATCAGCAAAGTCCTCCAAATCCAAGGCTCCATGCAGTTGTTGGCCA
Organism: Acrocyrtus sp. NNG-2020; assembly: GCA_027744115.1. Classification (NCBI taxonomy): domain Eukaryota; kingdom Metazoa; phylum Arthropoda; class Collembola; order Entomobryomorpha; family Entomobryidae; genus Acrocyrtus; species Acrocyrtus sp. NNG-2020. Next base: position 18,721 of record JAHZND010005317.1, read on the forward strand.
AGGTCCAGGACACCAAAAAAAGAAGTCAATAAAACAACCTCGAAATCTCCGATTCAGGGGAAAACTTCAAAAGGCGGAGCTCCCTCCTCTGCAAACTCCCGAGGAACCAGAAGTAAAACTACTCTCTCTAAAACGTCTTTGAAAAAACCAAAATCAGCCACTCCTTCCCCCAATCCCCGCTCTAAATCACCAAAGGTAGTGCAAGCAAATTCAAAAAATACGTTAGCAAGAAGCAGCAGAAGCAAAACAGCAAAAAGAAATGTATCAGCAAAGTCCTCCAAATCCAAGGCCCCATTTAGCTGTTGGCCATGGTCAAGGTCTCCGACACCAAAAAAAGGAGACACTAAAGCAAAGTCAAAATCTCCGGTTGCTCCCTCTAAATCTCGGAAAGCAGGACAATCAAAATCGCAGTCGAAATCGCCATCGAAAGCCGCCTCGCGAGTTGCACTAGCAAAAAAGCAATATCACAATCGAGGAGGGCCTGCGAGTAGATCTAAATCCAAGTCGAAAGGCCCATGTGGTTGTTGGTCAAAATCAAAGTCAAAAATCCCAGTACCCACGCGAAAAGGGAAAAGTAAAAGCAAGAGTAAGAGTAAAGGCAGGTCCAAGTCAGGAAATAGAAAAGGCAAGAAAAAGTTGGTTGTAAGGGGGCTACGGAATTTCTGTGTATCCCATCGCCGCAGCTCGGGGGGATCATCTTCCTCTTCAATCTGGAGCAGGGAGTTTCCCCACAAAGGGAAATTTCATCCTGATAATTACATTTACGAATGGGAGGGTGCCACAGCTCCTCCAAGAGCAAGAGCAGAGGCGGCAATGGCTCTGGCGATGGCTAACTGTAAAAAGCACGGAGGAAGATGCGAATGCTGTGGAGTATTCACTCGTGATCTCTGCTGCAAGTGTCTTAAATGTGAACTAGACTGCACATGTCCAAAAAATAAAAGAATGAAAGGTTCCTGTGATAAGCAGTGTCCCTACCCATTTCCGGTAGAAGCCTGCAACGAAATTTTCGGGGGTGATGGCTGGAAGAAGACGTGCAAAGTGCTGTACGATCTTACAGCTGACGATAAGATCAATCCTGTCGGAGGAAATGCTCTGAAATATAGAGACATGAGGCGACAATCTCAGTCGTGCACTAAACCGTCTTGTAAAATTGTGGTCGGAAGAGCAAGAACTGAAATGAATAACAAATTCTATCAGCCGCAGATCGATGTCTTAAATCCATACAACATCCCAGCATGTGAAGATCCGCCCCAAGTAACCTGTCCAGAAATACCGCAGGCTCAACCTCAATTTATGCAATCGCCTCAGTACGCAATGTCACCATACATGCAGCCCATGTACTCAATGCCCATGATGCCTATGATGACCCCTATGCCATATTACACACCATATGCTGCTCCATCGTTTCCTCCCTCCCCATACTCCACATCAGACGCATTTGTGCCTGTACAAAATTATTAAGTCATAAATTCATAATAATGTAAAATCTTTAAAAAAGAAAATAAATATCGGTACGCTTATGTGGGCAGATTTCACTATGAATTTAAACATTTATTAAACAGTAATTTCATTTCCTATTTATAATTTAAGTGTGCAACGACATCCTATCCACTGGAAAAATCACAAAGTCACTGGAAACATATTTTTACATACCACCACCACCTCAGAGCCCAACTTCCCAAGTTGTTAATAAATTCCTAGTGGAAAATGGATACTGCACCAGTAGTCGCAGCCAAGCAAAAGCCACGCTCTCGGCAATTTTACTTTGTTCATTCTCCCTGTTCTGCAACAACTCCATCATAATCATCATCATCACCACTGCCACCCTCCTCACCCTAAATCTGAAGCCAATCCCACTCTTCATAAAAGGAAGCATAGCAGGAATGCCCCTGACTGGAGAAAAGATTTTGACAGACGCAGCGGCGAGAGCATTAGCACAAGCAGCATAATCGAGCCATGCCGTAAGTGAGGTCCGTTGAAAAAAATCAATCCGGTGCGGTGATCGGGTTTCCTTTCGGCTTCCCCTATACAAAAGCATGGAAAATATACCAAAAATGTACTTGGGGAGTATTGAGTATTACACGCATTCAAAGTTCGTTGAAGCATTTTTCCAAAAACTACTTTTTATGTAGTGGTAAGTGGCAATAATGCTGGAGAATAATATGTCGCTAGTCGGTACATGTCACTTTCGCCATCTCTCTATAGAAAATGATCCCTTAGCGTTCACTCTCCTGATTTTTCTGATGGAATAGAAGAGGAAGGAGTTCGTAAAAGTGAATATTTATGGTTATGTGGTGGTGGGAGTAAGAAGGGGAGCCAGTTCTTTTCTACAACTAACTTTTTCTTTATAGTTTAGTTTTACTCCAGGTGTCCAGTTTCCAGCACTGGACAAAAGGGAGTCAACTTGGCCAGTCTACTTCGGCAAGAGCAGTCATTTGCATTTTATTGTAGGTGATTCCCTATTTTGGTACAGAAGAGTGCAAGCTTAGCTTTGCACAGGTAAGCAAAAACTGACATTTATGTATAATTTCCAGCAAATTTTTGTCCAGTAAAAAAATATTGGAGAAGAATAGAGAGCTCTGTGCTATGCACAGCACAGGATAGTACACCTTTCAATAGAGCAACCAAATATAAGTTTAATAGCGCTGGATCTGTATGTATTATCCTTTCCTTACCTAGTAATTATGCAGCCGTCGTACCTTGTTCTTTAAGATGTGCGAATTGCATGCTCGCAGTTTTGTTTAGTCTTGTAAAATTGTAGGTTGTTACTTGGTAGTGCTGGAGAGGTAGGTAGAAATATTAGTGGAGCTGGGCTGGAGTGAAACATTCATGAGGTAAATAATTTGTAGGGAATAATAATGCTGTTTTTCTTGTAGTTGGTATAGTTCCTCTAGTTTTTTTGCAAGAAAAGTTCTTCGAGTAGTCAACCTCCTTGTTAGTCCACGTCAACTTTTTGTAGTTGGCAAGTGTCAGCCAGCGCCAGCACTTGACAGCTCTTCATCGATAGAAAATAGCTCTAAGAAGCAAATAACAGCGAAGTAAACTCCGCTTATGTGCTTTTTACTGCCTTCTAGGAAGTGTGGTAAAACTGAAGAGGAAATCTATACAAGACAAATTTTCTATTTTGGTCTTTAACTGCACTTTTAATGTAGAGAGTAGAGACGTAGGCAAGAATTTGGTTGTGTAGCTCAGCTTGCGAAAAAGGTAACGTGTAGTATGGTGAAATTGTGATGATGCATCTATTAATTTGCTAATCAATCACTAATGACTTGATTTGATGAGTTTGAGTTGGCTTATTTAACTTCAAAGTATAGTCGACTTGAAATGCCATATGTTTCGTGAAGCTGTAGCAGTATAAAATAGTCTTGTGCCGGTTTGACTTAATTAGTCAGTCACTACTATACTATAGTTATCCTTTTTCTTGTACCGAAATTTTAGAATCTTGGCTTAGTTTGATTGATAGTATTAACTTAATCATATATTATCATCAGTAGTGTTTAATATTTTTACGGTATTGTCAAGTTGGTTGTTGTTTCATTTGTTGCAGATATTGATAAAACTCCAAAACGGCAGGAGATTCGATTAGAACGTTTAAGATGGGGAAGGGTGGAGGAAAGTCGAAACCGATAAGTGTTAAAATTAAGCAGCAACAACAGCGAAGGTCAGCTGAACCGGACTCTCAAGGTACTTCAAGCAATCAAGGTTTCTAACGTTTGAATAGAGGAAATGAATAAAGTGGAAGTCTTTTTTAATGTTTTGTTTTTTGTGCGTTTCTTATCGTATTGGTTGAATTTTTTTATTCGTAGGGGCTGGATCTGAATTGGCAGCGTTCCAGTTTGATTTCCGAACGGAAGAAGTTCGAGGAGCTTTCCTGAGATGCTTAGCCGGGATATACTTCGTGGCGTTTCTGTCGATTTACCTGCAAGCAGATGGCTTACTAGGTAACAATGGGGTAGCTCCAGCCAAGTCCGAACTGAAACTAGGATCAAGAAAGCCCCAACAATGCATGAAGGAAAAGTACTCTTTGCTTTGTATGATTCCTGGGTTTTTCGGAATTAACTCCCAATATGCATTAGAACTTGTGGCTCTGATTGGAACAGTGACATCCGCAGTGGCAACAATGTGCCTTCATTGTTGTACAGTACCATTGTTTGCAACACTATGGGTTCTCTACTTCTCGATCTTTCAAGTTTCCAGCATTTTCCTTTGGTTTCAATGGTAAACTTCTCCATCATTCCTGCTCTAGTATATCTATGCTATTTGAGCTTGGCAGAAATAAATGTGATGTATTAAAATATTAAATCTCTATTACCTACCTTTAGGGACACATTGTTACTAGAAACAGGCATTCTGGGCATTATAGTGGCTCCTTGGCTGCCAACTCGATCCTCATTACAAAGCAAGCCTCGTGACTTGATCTGCCTATGGATGGTAAAATGGCTTCTTTTCCGTCTCATGTTTGCATCAGGTGCAGTGAAGCTTCAAAGTGGCTGTCCGGCATGGTGGGGTTTAACTGCACTCAACTACCATTTTGAGTCGCAATGCATTCCAACACCAGTAGCGTACTTTGCTGGCTCGCTTCCAGCTTGGTTACTTCAGTTGATGACCGTTGGAACTTTCTACATTGGTAAACGTTCATTGATTTAAAAAAATATTTTTAAAGACTTAGAGAGGAGCATAACCCTAATGGTCTTTTTGTAATAATTTGTAGAACTTGTCGTGCCTTTCGCCTTCTTCTCTCCGTTCAAGGTTCTCAAGAGGTACGCTTTTTGGCTGCAAGTCCTGTTTCAGCTGTCCATTATCATCACAGGAAACTACACCTTCTTCAACTTGCTGACCATGGTCCTTTGTATCAGCTTACTGGATGGGGAATTCTTCGGCGTCACACGTCGCCAAACAGCAAAGATCTCCATTTCCAAAATCATTTCCAGAAGTTTCTCCTACACTCTTATAGGCTTTTCACTGTTCTACAGCATCAAATTCTTTGGACTTGACTTGAACGCTGACAAAACTATTGCATCCAAGATCATGTTCAAACGCTTGGAATTTGATTGGTTTATTTCTGTGGCTGTACCGTACTCTCTCCTCTTCGGATTTCTGACATTGGGGTCTACCGTTGCACAAGCTACCGTTATCTCTTTGTTTGACGTGAAAGGCACTTTCCGAAAACTCTCCTCCCTCATCAGTTGTATTTTTTATGGAGCACTTTGTTTCCTCCTGTTCAGCGTAACTCTGGTGCCTTTCACATCCCTCCATAAGGAGACCAACCGAGCATTATGGCAGTCAGTTAAGGACATTTACCAAACCTCATCTCGCTATCATCTGACATCATCCTACGGATTATTCAGGAGAATGACTGGAGTAGAGAAAGGCAGACCGGAAGTTATCCTTGAATATTCGGATGATCCTAATGGACCATGGAAGGAATACCATTTTCTGTACAAACCCGGGAATACTTCTGCAGCTCCTGTATTTGTAGCTCCGTATCAGCCCCGACTAGACTGGCAGATGTGGTTCGCTGCGCTTAGTGAATGTATTCAAATTTTATTCGAATATCAGTCTGCATTGATTATCTTTTAAGGGCAGGACAGGCTATAATTCTTTCCATGGACAATTTTTTTTACATTTTCACAGATCATGATAATCCTTGGATACTGTCCCTTACATACAGATTACTTCATGGTGAAAGAAGCGTTCTAAACTTAATTGATGAGTCGAGGGCACCTGCCAAGCCACCCAAATATATTAGAGCGTCCCTGTATCACTACCACTTCAGCAAACAAAATAGGTAGGTAACATAAACGAACAAATACATATAAACGACTAGACTATACATTGGGTTAATAGATTTTGCAAATGAAATTAAATCGGTTTTCATAATTTCGTACTTTTCTTTAGTGAATCTGCAAAAAAAGGCGAATGGTGGATTAGAAAACGAGAGAAAGAATTCATGCCGATGTTCTCCAAAGACCATCCTCCACTTGTGAACTTTGTGAAGAATCTAGGCTACTTAGACGCTGACTATAAACCGGAGCCGGCCAGTCAAAAGATACCATTTTTCTTGGATAAAATACGCTCATCCTTTTCTGGAACTCGACCGGAATATATTATTTGGGGCTGCTTGAGCACAATGCTCCTCATCATGCTCACATCCAAGCTTTTCAAACATTAAATATGATTCAACAAAGTTGGTTAGTATAGTATGCTTGAAATAGGTTGAATGTTTCAAAAGAAACGGCGTATAGAATTGGGAACAAAGAGGAATGGTAAAATGTCAAGAGGCAAACAAAATGCTTTGGCGGAGGTGGTTATGTACTAACTAATGCATTGAGGCAGGTTATAAATATTGATATATTGATATTAAATTGTTGTAGGCTATAGGAAACTTCATATTTATAGAATTTCTCTTCGTAGCTTTTGATGATAAAAAGATCATAGCATAGCGGAAATTTATTTATTTTGATTTGTAAAAACTAGGATGGTATTGGTGATTTAGTCAAAATTTTGTAACAATTTTCACAGTTAGAATCAGTCAGACTAGACGTTATTTGACATCATATCCCGGTAGGTAGATAGTCATGCTGTATAATAGTAATACTACTAACATACAGGAACTAGGCTAATAAATCTGATCATTGTATGTACTGGATCATTAAATAATGCACCTTAAAAGAACTTGTTTACACATAATGATATACAAAAACGTAAGTCCAGAATCTCTTTGTAGCTGAAATCGAAGATCTCCTTGGTTGAAGAAGCTTATTATTATTTTTGTGTCAGTCAGTTATCTGCTAGCTAGTGATTCTCACTTTCCTGTTAGCACTGATAGGAAATAAAAATAAATGTTGGTAAAGATACAGTTTGTAGATAAAAGTAGTTTTATTTGTGACGCTGGACTCGCTGGAGTACTTGTTGCTAGTTGCTAGTACATACCTACATAGTAATGTCAATGTCGAAAATAAGGAGTACAATATATGCAATAGCCAGGCTACAACTATTAAATGTCAAGTACTTGTGATGTGATGATAAGTGGTAACTGGTAAGGTAAAGTTTTCAGTTACGAACTATTAAAGTTAAGTTACCTTCTTTCTGTAACTGTTCAGTAATTTTTTCTATCCAAGCTTAACTGCCTTTTTAAATGTGATTTAAAAAATAACTGTTAATTTAATACCGACTGCTAATCTACCTTATTTTGCAATTTGCGCAAACTAAATTAACATCATAACAAATCGACTTATATATTCAAGGGACTATGTACTATTAAATTGGAAATGAAATGTGTTAGTTTATTGACACTACATTCCGGTCGTTTCGGATAAGTTTTGTCCAGTCAAAGTACCCGTTGTTAATGTCTTATATGTACTACTCACTGTTTAATACTTGTATTTCGTGACTTCATTGCAAAATTACAAAACTTAAGCTAATTTAATCACTCACTATTGTGTCGGCATGTATGTACGGTGTAATGCAAAAAACAAACATTTTGTCAAAAAAGCATACCTATAATAATTAAGGACAGTTATAGGTATAGGTACTTTACAATACTTTCTATTAAGTACATACATATGTACCATTAAATGGAAAACAGTTGTTATTAACCATATGAATGTCATTGATTTATAAATAAAGTACTAAATCATGAAAATGTGACATTTTGTTTCTGGAATTACGAAATTTTATAACGTTCAAAAGAAAAGTTCGACTTTGTTAAGGGTATTTTGAGACTTCTTTTTAAAATACAAGCTGTAAGTTACTGTAAGTATTTTGGATGTTAGCTAGGAAGGAATCCTTATTCCTAGTAACATTAATAGCTTTACTTTATTTATTTGACCAGGAATCCACCTGCGTGTCTGCTTCTACTTGCTTTTAATTACCTTTAAGTTGACTGATAGCGAAGCAACTAACGTTTCCATTTCTTCCATTCCGTCTCCCCTTTCATCATTCATCATGTAAAAAAGGTCCAGGTTTACACTTTTACAGTTAGTGATCGATTATGATTCAATTAGCCGGTAATAGCATATCGACATATGGTTAACCGGACGTTTTCTAAACTATAAAAACTGTCATTTTCTACAAAAGACCTGAAAAGATTTCAAGGAAAGTTTTCTGAGCATTCACTGAATGTACTGATACATATATGGAGCATGGAACTTTTGGAACTTGATCTATGGAACTTTTTTTCTTATACATAGCGCATACGATTTAACCTTGTACTTACTTGCCTGTTAATGGAATTGAGAATGGAATGTATTGTAGACATGTGCTGGTGACATAATAGATGCTACATACTACATAGGTGCAGATTGGTAAACCATATCTTTGTTAAATCAACTGATCATTGACGTGGGTATGTGCCAACACACCATCCTATAAAATATAATTTTCGCAAAATAATATTAGCAGCATGCATAATATGAGTAGAATCTTCCAGTGGTGATTATGAATATCATATCATCAAAGAACAAGGGCAAAGATAAAGAACCCAAAACTTGTCTTTTATTAGTCTAATCCAAGCTATAGCATAGTAGTCAAACTCAAACATGAAAGAAGCTATGATATTAGGTAAATATAAATAGGAATTTTATCCGATACGTATGATGTATGAAATCATTCCATTCCATAGTTCCATACTCTCCATATTCCAGGTACATACTTACGTTCGTAGTAATAGAGGCTCTGTAATAGAGCATGCTCTTCACAAGACCTTCTTAGTCTTTGGTTGTGATGATGGTGATTGGTAATCCTATCGTGAGTGATACACGCGTGCATGCTTTTACTATCATCATACTAGGCATATAGGTATGTAAAAAATCCTTTGCTGAAACCCATCTCGTATACCGACGAATTTTCAACAATTCTCCAACTTCTATCAATGTACCTAATAAGTACTGTACCATGTACGCACATGATCTGCCTTCTTTTTTTTGAAGATCATCTATTCCAGCTAAGCCAAACTTGATGATACTCCACTCCATTCACAGATGCGAATTTTTTCCCAACCAAAATGAACAACTTTCGCTAATCACTTTACTTGGCTAAACGTACTGAGCAAATTAGCACTGCTGGCCTGCTGGGTAAATGGTCATTCGAAAGTCATCAACATGAAGTAGGACGTTGAGAGCGTTGCGTTGTTACCCGTATGAATAGCGAATTACATTGCACATGGTTCGACTTCGGCCCGGACGGAGCGAGTGAAGTAGTAGGAGTATAAATGGAGATTTTAAACATGTACTCGAAGGCACGGCATGTGTGAGAGTGTGTGTGCATGGGATTTTACTCAGGTTTCATTCAGTGCCAAACTGTATGATTTTTGCTGAAGATCTGGCTGGACAATTGTGAAAACAAGTGAAGTGGTAATATTTAGTTGAGGGTAACTTTGTTTTATATTGATTTCAATTTTGCTGTCTTTAGGAATATTTGATTAAATGATCATCATAGTGAAATAGAAAGTGTTGATATTTCACTACTACACTCACAGTTCAAGTTCAAGGTTACCGTTGCCAGTTTTATCAGTAATAACAGGGATTAGTAACACGTTCTAAAAACTGCATAGTAGGCTGAGGTTCACAGAATTGAAAGTCTAATTGAAGTTTCTAACGGCACACGTATGAAAGTACAAAGTGCTACAAACTAGGAGGTGCATTGCATTGCTCGCAGATCTTTAGTTTATTTTGTACATTACAGCTGCTCTTGTTGGCACGTGCCTCCTTGTTTGTACAAATGTGTACTTAGAAATAGTGAACAATTGAAGGTTCGTTTATCATCACATCAGGCCAGGGTAAGGAAAATTGGGTAAACAGTAAACGTATTTTGCTAAAGAACCTGTGATAACCTAGAAGAGGTTTAATAATTTGTTTCATTTTGTATAGGTTTTTGTCTTGGTTTGTGTGCTGGCTGGACACGGAGAGAGACTGCAACCTGCAGAACTAAGCAACAGTATGCAATTGACTATAATAAAAATACTATGTTGAACTTATTCTTTATTTATTTCAGTATTATTCGACGATATTATTATTGACCAAAAGTATTTTAATTTCATCTTGTTTCCGTTTCCCTAGATCTAAACGGCAACCTGCCCAGACTTGCGTGGTGACCGTCTGACGAAGTCTGTAATATCTTCATCTTTATAAGAATCATTTACAAGAAAGATCTGCAGCTGTACAATTGGAAAATAGAGATTCCACGATGAATACGAAGCTTTCACACCTATTTGGCTTGTCGCGGAGCTATCAACAACACGGTCAATATCATCACAACCAACAAGTCAATCGTTTTTCTCTCCACACCTGGAAATTTTTATTGGACAAACTGAAACAAGAATTACCTAGTAGAACTGAAAGACTACAATATTTTAAAACACTACAAAATGGGATAAAAGTTTTAGGTACATTTTTGGGAAAAGAATGCAGTCCGATAGTGGCGCAAAGAGCGGTCAGGGGATACAGAATACTCCAACTTCACTCCAGACTATGGTCATATAGTAGTTCAAATCCAGTATCAAAACGGGCGCTATTCAGTTTTATGGTGCTGTCGCTGTGCCAAGCTAAAGACAAACGTGCCGTACTACAAGAAATCAACAACGTAGAGCTTATGACGTAAGAACTTTTAATGAATGTCAGAAAGTCTCGCCAATTACAGGAACTGATATTTGTACTAACGCACCGTAATGTGTATATATATATTTTTTATGTATGTAGCCATAATAAGGATTTAGATTACATCCGGGAGCTCACAGCGGCAACGGTAGTATGCGCGGACTGTAAGGACAGGATCCCTATAGACAAAAAGTTACCTGGAGTAAGTTATTGCACTTGTCCAGACTCTCCACAGGCAGTGTTTAGTAAAACAGTTGATGGTCACGCGTGGGAGCCATTTGTAGAGACACTTGATCTACTAATTTGGCGGAAGCCTCATCCAGACTACCCTGGTCTTTATGAATATAAAGTGTATGGATACTACGATGACATAAGTGCTCATGATTTTCTGGAGGCACAACTTGACATTGAGTATAGAAAAGAGTGGGACGATACAGCCCTACAACTTGACGTTGTTGAAAAGGATACTGAGTCAAAGACAGAGATAATCTACTGGGAAATGAAATGGCCGAGAATGTTCACGAATAGAGACTACCTGTTTCTTCGTCGGCATGAAGTTTACAAGGAAAAGAACGATATTGTAATTATGAGTAAAGCTGTCACTCATCCAGATGTACCAGAGAAAAAGGGAGCCCATAGGGTTGAAGAATATAGGAGTGTTATGCATATACGAGCCAAAAAGGGATTATCACAACCTGGAGTGGAATTTGGACTGACGTATTTTGATAATCCTGGGGTATCTTTACCGCAATGGCTGACGACATGGGCTGCAAAAACAGGCATACCCGAGTTTCTAAATAAACAGAGGAACGCCGCACGTGCCCGACGGTGTGCCCGGGAAGCTGCTAATAAACCATTGGTAAGTTCATACCAATTAATGACATGTGTTTTGTATTGTTTTTTGTAATAACTGAGACGTTAACATCCAATCAACGTTATAAATTCAAGATTCCAGTTTCTTCCCCTCAACCCAATTATAGTAACACAGGGAAGAAATATTCAACCCCTAAACAAACTTCACCAGCTGCAGTTCCTATAGTATTTCACAGCAATAATTATAAGCAGCAGAAGGAAGAGACGAGAACATCTAGTTTAACAAGAACTAATCTGTCTCTGAATAATAATACAAATAAAGATATTGCCAATTGTAGCGATAGTCAAACTAGTGACAACAGTAATAATAATGTCAACATTACTAGCAATATGACAAACCCGGTACCCAGTTCAGTCAATCAGCAACAACAGCAACAGGAGGGTAAAAATGAGTTGTTATCACAATTTTTTAAGGAACAAATTTTAGAAGTACATAGCTAAGCTAACTTCTTAAGTTAACCTTATCTAAAAATGATTTGTATTTTATCTTGTCAGGTAAAAGTTCCCAATTCTCTGAATTCTCTCGTTGTGTGTTTCGCGTAATTTAATTTTTGTTTCTTACCAATGTGCAACACTTATGTAAAATAATAGTATGTAAGACGCCCTAAATCACATGAAGGATAAATGATTGTGTAGAAAATAAAAAAATATCATTTGTAGAATATCATAGTGTGTATGTACTGTCGTGCCTCATGAGTGAGTTTTTCCGGGAGTATGAATTATTTTTCTTTTGAATACGTAAATGAACTACGAACTCGACACCACAATATAGGCAACCACATAATATAGTAATAAATAACCAATGAGTAAATGGTCACTTCAGGTCATGCTGATGCTGATTCATTTCCAAAAATCGAAATTTTAAGCCAGTCATTCATTTTGAGCAGCGGTTTCGCCATTTTCGAGTTTCAATTATATTTATTTCGTACTTATAGCACCTCTAACCTATGCTGTCGAATGCTTACATATATATGTTATATCACACGGAACGCGAAAAGCTAAAAACGTACACGATAGCACCTACATACATTGATATATAGCACATGGCATTGTTAGACTAACAAATGCTGTGTTTGTTTTACATTGATTCTTGATCTACATTAATTATTTCGTAAATGTTTAGTTTAAATCAATAAAAACCTTTAAAACATCCACCTAAGCGTTATCTGGTTACCTATAAACTTGAGGTATTTGCATTGAACTTTACACGTGGCATTATATCAAAAAAAGTTAAATGAAACGCATCAAGAATAGGTAAAAAGAACTGGAATTTAATGATAATTTAGTATCACCCCTAGTGCACCTGACAATGAAAAGCGAACTATTATTTAACTCTGCCGCAGATCATGAACCTTTACTTGGACATTTGAATCAAAGGTACAATGAGGAGCTTCCGTAAAGAGCTGAAACCAAATTAAAGAGAACAATCTTAATAGTTGATATATCTAGGGAAATACTAAATAAAAAGGTTGCTTTTAAATATATGTAATAGAAGAACACTAAATTAAGAAGTTCTATTTTAAAATATCTATTAACTTACGCCACTAGTTTTATGAGGATGAAACCCTTGAAGTCTACATGATCCTATTTCTTCCATCCCTTCTACGGTCAACGTAAATGTTCCCGTTCTGTAATAATGTTAAAAAACATTTCATTTTAAAATAGCAGCTGACGGTCTTAAATACCATAAGAAATACAAAGGAATAGTTTCTGAAATCTAGATGTGTTTACTGGTCCCGTTTCCACTCTATAATTCAAAAGAAACATCCAAGTAGTTGTAGTATATATCAAATTCAAATTAAAATATTAAAATTAGAGGTTACATATATTTTAGTTAGCTTCTTGATCATAACGACTTACTATTTTTCCAGTAAGAAGTCCACATGTTTCTACATTTTTACGCGTATTTGCTTCAACGTATTTTAAAAACGTTGCTGGGAGGTCTTTAGGAATACTTAAAGGTCTTGTTCCTGTTGCAATGGGATTTAAAAATCTACTAGGTTTGGTACTTCTGTCAACTGAGGGCATAGGGACAGATGATGGTCCAGCAGAAGAAGGTGGTGGAGCACTAGGAACGGCATCTGAAGACCCACCATCAAAATCACTCTTGAAACCTGCTAAAATATCATCAGGAAGAAATTGGCCAGGTAATGGAGCTCCTGGTTGACCAGTGGCCATACCAAAAGCGGAAGGAAGAAATGCACCCATTGATTTTGGGTCCGAATATCCAGTGTATGAAGAAGGGACTCCAAAACCACCTTGGGCACCATTGCTATTGCTTCCTTCCTTCGGTAGTCTTCTTTGCTCCTCAAGTTCTTTTTGACGTCGTTCTTCCGCTTGCTTTTTTAGTTTTTCTACTTGAACCAGGTATTCTGAATGCTCAGCTTCATACTTTATCAGTAGTTCCTTCTTAAGGTATTCCGCCGCTGGCAATATTTTAGTGCAAAATCCCTGCATAACTTTCTTTTCCGCAGGTGATACTTCCTTATAGCTGGGATGATGCCTTAATTTGTCTATGAATATTCTGATAACAATAAACCACAATAGTTAATCATTTGAAACACAGATACATTCTTTATTTAAAACAATAACAACTTGTTGATAATTTAACTGCAGTCACTTACGTCAGGAACCTAATATAAAGTATATAGGCGTTTTCAGTTTGACCATCTTCCTGATAACTTGCTGCACTTCGAATGAGTTCTCTTCCCGACCTCAGGTACAGTCTTGGATGAGTATCTGGATTGACATACACGGATGCAGCCTGGTCATAAACAGCTTGGACCCTAGCCGAAGCTTCCATGTGCGGTCCTGGTGTTTTCAAGGTCATCTTTTCATTAATTATTCTTTGGGCTCCCTCACTATTTCCCGAGTTCAATACGATATCCTTTTTAGTTTTTAGAAAAGAATACTGAAGTTTTAGCCAAGTCCTCCTGTCTGTCTGCCTCTGCACTTTAATCACTAAAACAGGTCGCTTCGTGCCGAGATCATGCCATAAAGTAAAAGTTTAGTTGGAGGGACTCGCATGCAAAACATAAACACTCACATTGAGGAACCAGCTGAGATAACAGATGTTTCTGCTTGATTTCTTCCTCTGCAAAAGCTTATCAGGTGGTTGACAAGTACAAGTACTCTGCCAAATACACATAAACGCAATCCTAGAAATGTAAAAATGCTTTACATTCCTTTTCTTTCACAGAAGACTAATTTCAATTCAATTTCAACTGTTTTCTTTTTGATAATTTGTTATAAATAACACTATTTTTATTTTAGCAATTTATAAACTGCCATTCTGGATCCTTAGCGAGGTAGTGTAAATCGAACGTGTAATTTGGTGATGTTCTGCTCCTCCAGAAATAACTCTAAATTATAAATTGTAATCGGTAATTACAAATTATGGAGATGAGTCATATGAGTCAGTTGAGCCACAAGTCCACACACACACACCAACCACCAACTGAACTGACCAACTGAAACACACAAAAGAATACAGAAAACAAATCAGCCGGACTTTATATTTGTACGTATTTGTAGTTGATTTTTGGATACTATATACAGATACAAAGTATAGTATACTCTCTCACCTACATTTGAATACCCGGCATTTACTGGAGAGTTTCTGGGGCAAGCTGGCACAATGTCGTTGTAAGCTGGAGCAAAAGGCGGCAGCCGGAGCCCAGCCAGAGCCCGATCTCTCAAAGTCTCAACCAGTCTCATTCCAAATCACATGTGCTCAAATTCATGATCGTTTGCGTTTGTTTACATTTCAATGTGCATTATAATTTTTCAATAAGTTAGTGGCCTTGAAAAATTAATTGATAATTTTGGAGTATTTAGTGCTTGAATTTTAAATAATAATATTATTACTTGTCTTTTGGAAAATACATTGTAAAAATCCTGGGGTCGTTTTTGAAATGACGGAAAAGGATTTGCGCAGGGCTTATTTCCCTGACTATTTTTCAATTGATAACATTCTCGCATGCCAAACTTTGATACAGTGTAGAACAGAAATGACCATACCTAAATTTGGTAAGTGACAGTGAAAGCAGACTTCTTTTGGCCACATCTGCTAGCTGTTGATGGAGGAAAGGGAGGCTTGAGTGTAATTTTTTTTACAATGTTATCGTTTCAGGTTTTCTGGTTCCAGAGTGCAACTCAGAGGACCTGCCAGCTGGGATGGACTTGAAACTCCCGTTGTGGGCGGCTAGAGTACTTTGTCGGCCAGGTCGAAAATATATCTCTGTACATATCCCCCATGGATTAAAAGAAGCTCATCGGTTAGTTATCAATCTTAATCTTTAAGTCCAGTTTGTGCCATTTATATTTAGATGCATTTGCAAATGTCATAACAGTAAAGTCAATTTAAAAAGCTGTTTAATGGGGTATTAGACAAGTCGTCGATGATGAACCAACATCTGCTGACCTCAAGAAAGTACACCAACAGTACTTTGAAACTGGACATTTGTGTACCTCGTTGTTTCACAATGATGCTGGAGAATTAGCCGAGATGTTACCAGAAGTATGCTTCTATTACTATTTGCTTTACAGTACATATTACAGACAATGCAAATGAAATAGTGTGCAATTAATTAATCAGTATCTTTCACGTCACGTCACAGCTAACTATTATTTTATGAAGTGTGAATCGCATTTTTTTGCAGATTCTGCAACAGAGAATCCTGTGCATTGGTGAATCTACAATCACCCAACCCCGCAACCAATTTGTACATCAAATCAGTAGCCCCAAGGCTATTCCCAACGATTACTTGGATAAACTAGAAGAAAAGATTCACAGCGATTCCAAGAAAGGAACAGAGGCAGTTAAGCAATGGTTGGAACCGTTAGAGAGACCCTTAGATTTTCCTATAACTCGAAGTCAAAACCCAACGCCGCCGCAACGGCAACACTATTCTCATCCAACAAACGGAATTAATAGCAGTAACACAACTGCAAGTAATCAGTACTCGGCTCCGTCACAAATGCAACAGCAATCGTTCCAACAGAATTATCATCCTGTTAGTGCACATACTCAGCATCATCCAGGCCTTTCAGCTGCTTCAAATATTAATCCTCATGGGAGTTATCCTGCGCAGCATCATTACCATCCTCATCATCAAATGAGATGAACGTGACATGAGCAGCTTTGTTTAAGTAATTTGAAATTTGTAAATGATTTGATCGACATAGCATGAAATATATCTTGATCTTCTTATAATTTTTTATGAGTAGAATAGCTAAGTAAAATACCGCTCACAGTGAGTGAAATATAAACAGAATGTTAACGCCAGAAAACTTGCATATATTTTGAATTTTAAAAAGATAATTTTATTTTTTATTTTATTGCGTTTATTGGAACATTTTATTAACAAACGAAAATTTGCAACGATACACTTCTCAATCTATATTATATAATTACACCATTAAGTCTATCAAGCAAATACCTCGTTTCAGAGTGTTTTATAACTCACCCATTTATTTAGCTTTTTACAATTCGTCTGTTCATGCACCTCCAGGTTCTCGATGAGTACATATATATTAGTTTAACTATAAAAATTCACATCAGTGAACTATGCAGCTTTTAAATCGTAAAACAAACGATTTAAAAAGTTGACTACCAATAATGTTGGACAACATAATGCGTACATTTAAATGATGATATCATAGTCACCTAGTTCCTCATCAGTAGGGAGAACAAGATTTTCGGGAGGGACTAAATCAGGGTCTACAAGAGGTAAACCGAGAGCTTCTCTTCTAGCCAGTTCAATGTAACCTTCTCTACTACACCAATCCTTCAAACGCACATCTGGGAAGTAGCATAGGATAAACCCGACGACAACCATTCCTACTGTAACGCTAACGAACATGACAAAGTTCCGAATATTAATGTCCATCTCCTGGTCATCTGCTATGAAGCCATAATGTTGAAAGTTTTTCTATAAAGTTTAAAAACGCATCCAGCAGTAGTACAAACATTTTATTCAAACAACAGTGTACTATCAATGTCATACTATTTTATGATTTTTCTACAACTACCTTATCTGGGTTGGCAAAGTCTTCTACAGTTTTTGGTGGGACAGGTGCTGCTGCTTGGTCAGCAGTAATTGTAGTATCTCTATTCTTTTTCGAAGTTGAGATAAAGACCACCGGCTGCTTTTGAAGGGAAAAGACTGGCCTGGTAGCATGGACTCCACTAATGGCACTCATCCGACTAAGGCTCATCGTCAAGGACGAGAACCTATATGCACTTTGAAGCATCCTTTGAACCGACATCGTTCCTCCTTAGTACCTCTTTGTCACAACTATTTCGTTTATTCCTCCTATCAACAAAACAAAAACGGTTTCATTATTTTTATTAGTCCAAAACCCACGCCAGTGGAGATTTTTTAAAAATCGATAATTGTGGCTTGTGGCACTTGCTGTAGTGATTAATTCGCTCAATGTTAATTATACCGCAAACTAAATGAATATAGCGCAGTAGATTTATAGTCTATTTCAAAAACTGGATATACGTAATTACTTTACCTTTCCAGAGGCAGGAGAACTTAGCACATGTCCCGCGAGACTAATTACTGAACCGTCTTGTAAAATTTCGTTAGTTGTAACTTGTAAATGCTAAATTCTTGCGGAAATGCTTTTGTTTTTCGGTGCTTATTTTGTATAGCACTAAACTAAAAACAGATGCAAAAATGCACAGAATAATATGAACTCCCAGCTTTGATCACAGCGCACAAAATGCACCTTAGAAAGGGGCACTGTGAAATGCGAAATGAGTGTCTTATGTCGGATATTGGCTCTTTCTTTCCTCGTAAAAAATATAAAAGGTAAATAAAAATAAAACCCTCAAAAGTACATACGTCTGTATTTCATTTAGGTATCTGTATTATCCCATCCCATCTCCTTCTTTTCTTCATAAGTTCATAAATACCCACGTGCACTCAAGTTCGACTGTTTTGCTAGCGTTTAATTAACTGTCGTGACAGAGCTTTCAATTGTGTTGCGGTTGCGACAACTAACAATTATTGTTCGTGTTTGAGTCAAATCCTAATTTTAAGTCGAGACAGTATGGCCCTCAATTTAAGTGTGAGCTCATCCTCCGATTCGGCTTTGACATCCTCCTCCGAAGACATATCAGAAGATGAGGATCTGCAAATTAGGAGAATTTTTGAGGAAGAAATATTTAACTGTGAAATGCTTGATGGGCTGCCACCTACGCCGCTGCCTAATCGGCCACCGACAAGACCATCATCAGTGCTTTCCATGGCGTCGTCATCTGTTAAATCAACTCCACGCAAGTATGGATATAACGACAATTCTTCAGCTACTTCGTCACCGTCGAAATCCAGATCACAAAGAGATGATGGAATAGGGAAGCAATTGTCAGAAAAAGAGATTTGGAAGCTTTTGGAGCTTGACATGGACGAGGACGACTATGGAAATGGTGAGGAAGAGAAAGAGGTGGAAAAGAACGGTGACAAAATTGACGTCTTTAAACCAGAAAATATTTTTTATAAACATACACGGCTACGAAAAAGGTTTAAAAGTGCAAAGAATAGATCAAGACAACGAGAGGAGGGAGAAAATGATAACTTGAAAAATAAGAAGCACTACAAACCACGTAGGCCCCTTCCATTAGGAATGACTTCCGATGACAGATGTGCTGTATTAAACGATGACGTTGTAACTGTCAGAAACACTCAAGAAGCTGTTAATGCTCTTGTCAAAGTATTGGAGAAGACAAAAATTAGACTGGTATGTATATGAATGCCAATTTATACGTCCATAAATATGAATATTTTAATGCAAACTTGCGCTGTTTTATTTTCTGATTCATGGTTTACATTATATGGAAATATTTGGAATATTTCAGATTAATGATGAGAAAAGTTTAACTTATACGGAGCCACCCCTGAAAGAAAAAACGGTGCATGTGACTACAGTCAGGAAGTCTAAACCTCAATCAAACAAAGCAAATTAATGTCTGCTAAATTATTTTGTAGCAAACAATCAAACAACTAATACAAGCGGCTGTAGGAGTATATCTTTTTATTTATCCTTGATATCCTCCATATCCTTGCTGCCCATGCGCTGGAAGATTGTTGTTCAAAAATGCGTTGAAGAGTTGGCGAATTTGGCCATGTCTCTTACACATACAATTGGACCAACCAAAACCCCTTACACTTGCCTTTCTTAAAGCTCCCCCCGGTTTTGCAGCAATCGTCACAACTTCCAGCGAAAGGATTCACTGTGATTTTATAAATAAATACGTACCTATTACATTTTTATATTTTTTAATAAGACAACTTATAATTAATTATAATCGAAGTAGTTTATCTAAGTTTATTTACTTCGATGTTTCAATTCGCAACGGTTGTCACATACTTGCATATGGTACACATAATCATCGTCCCCAGCGTATACGGTTGTTGCTGTAAAAAACAAGCGTTTTTTGTTATTTATAGATTCAAAGTTTTGTTTGAAAAATAACTTTAATTTATTAAGTATTTTATAGATATATTTTTATTAGCTGGTTGGATGGCTCTGTCTTACCAACTGTTAAAATAAAAACAGCACAAAGGGCAAAGTAAGCTGAGTTCATTTTTAGCTTTTCCTTCTTAAAACTGTTAAATATAAAAATTATAAAAGCCAAATTTCAAATTACTCTAATCTAAATAACTTCGTCTAGTAAAATAAAGCTAAAACTTTGCTTAGTCTTTCCGGGGAAAATGGAAAATCGTTCTACTTCTTTGTAGTGCAAAGCATAAACTGTAAACGGACTCAACTTTTTAAACTTGATCTAATGCAGCGGATCATATCACGTCATTCTCTCCCCAAGTTAGGCTGAACCAATGGTAGATGAGTTTAATCATAAAATTAAAACTACGCAAATAATGTCACACGAATGATCCAGAATGGAAGTCGCATTTATTTGTGGACCAGGGAGAGTGCATTTAAAATTTATTTCACCATCATTGCTCTACCCTACCCCACACCAAAAGCATAAAAAAGTTTTAATGCATAGTCGTCTTCTTTAAAACAGCTAGTGCATGACCAAAACCAGCCCCCTTTAACAAAATCCGAGTATTTGTGCTGTCCTACGCATATTTTATTGATATTAATAAAGCTTGTTACCATCTTGGTTTAGTTTGTTTTTTCCCAATAACGTGACCTTTTCATGTTGTCGTTAGTTGACCTCCACCAGTCCACCACTTCGTAGTCAGCAATATTATTACCATTGCAATCATTGCATGGGTATTTCTAAGAACTGTTGTATTGTGGCGCAGTTGTGATCTGTATAACTTGTGGCTGAGAGTTAAACAGTTCTGATGATTCACGTTAGGAATTAAAAACAAAATCGTGGGCAAAGCACTCCAGATAAAATCAAATGCTACTCATAGTTAGTTCTTAAAAATGTCCTTTTTCATCCCTTGTCGATCTTGACGTATGATCTCGTGTCCATACTCATTCATCATCACCTTGTATTTTCAATTTTCTACTATTCTGGCTGAATGCTCGAAAAGTGAAGTGGCATATTTGGCAGTCATCATCTTCGTCGTTTACAAATGCATAGTCCTTTTCTTAAATTTGTACCGAGATAAGTATGAAGTGAATCAATTAAAGTAATTTATAAGCTTTCCAGACCATTAAAAATATGTTTGGCACATCATTCGCATCTGCTTAAATTAATTTCATTTTTATTAGCTATAAACATAAGTGCTTTTGTCAGCCTGTAAAATGGTTGCAAGGAAAAGCAAATTTTTATTGTATAATGAAAGCTAAATGGATCACTTCATATTCGTAGTAGGTTTTCTCGTAAATGTGTACCGTTGTCAACTTTTATATAGTGTTTTAGCGTATCTCCCCTAGCTTCGCTTCGGCAAGATTCCCTTGGCATGTACAATGCCGTACGCGATGGGGCATCGCGAGAATCGGCCTTCCTCCGTAGTCCACTCCACACACCGAAATTCTCTCGTATAAAGTTACACTACAGCACAGCTTGGTACACTCCTGTTTTATTGCAATAATATCACTGCAAAACTGATTTATTTTCTTTTTAGCTGATGCAATAAATAACTTATAAACACTTCTTTCAAAATAAAAATATTGTTTTTACAATTAACTGGACTAGAGAAAGACTATTTGCCATTATAAGTACTTTGCACTTTCCTACACAATATGTTTGGTTTACAATATTGCGGTTGTTATTTGCTGTCAACAACAAGGCCCTCCAGTCTCTCACAAAGTGCTCTTGCAAAGACCTCCGGATGACTAGCAAGTTGACTAGTAGACGATACATTATTTCGTCTCCCAGATCCAGTTCTCTCTGAAATGCAGACTTTCCCTTCAACCACTGCTGCCTTAAACTGAGGAAATACAGTATCCTGAAGATAAGCTTGAATTTCATTACGAGCATCATCAAATATATCCGCTTCTATTCCCAGCTTTCGCATTTTCTTGGGTTTGCACTGGTCAAATGATGGACAATCACTTGGCTCCGGGTTCTCGAAATAGGCTTCCATTTGACTCCCAATACTGTTCACAACTTGATCAGTAAGTATTAAAAGCTCGCCATTAATTATGTAGTTTTTAAATATGCAGGATACAAACTTGCGTATTTCATCAGGGTTTATCTTTCACTAGGTCATGAAATTAAAAATCAGAAGCAAGAAACACGTAATTTGATTTAGTATTGATTTAATTTATGGTTGTATGGGAAATTTTATTATATCAGAAAGAGGCATGACTTAACCTCAACCTTAAAAAGCGAAAACTCACCCAAACGTTTCATCCCATCACAGGCCCAAATGAATTCAAGGTATGAAAGGCTACCCTCTCGTATCAAATATGCTTCTAAGGCCTTTGTCCCTTCAACAGGCAAATCACACATTGTTTAGAGCACCCCTTCTTCACTCTTTCTTTTAATTCTTTTCGTAAACAATTGAGCTTAGGTATTTATGCGTGGGTGTAAAATTTCTAAGCTAGCAAGCAGTCATGTAGCACTAAATTAAGTCATTACATCAGCAGTGATATAATCTGTTTCCATCTAGGTAATACCTAGGTACAATTCAAATACAAAAATAGTGGCTTATTCAGGAACTACGGGAATAAGTTTAAGTAATTTTAATCCAGAACCACTACCACTACCAATTTGCATATAAACGTCCACTCAATTAAATTACCTTCCGCGCTTTGTAAAGTGCTATCAAGGTCTTCCAGCCATGGAAAACATAATGACGCTGAATTAGCTTCTGATGAAGACGAGTCATCCTTTCCTCTCCCAGCACTGTTATCAGCAGCCATAATTTCCTTTTCTAACACATACACAAAGCAGGCGTATTTGTTCACTGGTCAGAAATATGTTCCGAGTTTGCTAATACATAATCAACAGCAGAAAAAAATTTGAGTGGGAAAACTTCTCAGGAAGTCCGTATAAAGTTGAAAACTTAAGGAAATGCAAAAACTCACCCATATTTACGTAGTTCAATTATTTTAATATTTTCTGCACATGAACTGCAAAGTTATAGATAAAAATATTTTTCTGAAACGCGGATGTAGTCATTAGTCATTAATTTATTTTATGGCACAAGCTTCTAATTTAAATGTAAAAATGACCAATTTTCAACTCAAGTTTTCTAATTTTTCCCTAATATAACGACTAATGGAAATCTTTTGGAAGCAGCATAGTGTACTTTTTAAAAAACTGCAAGCTCCTTACTCATGTAGATTAGATTGATAACGATAAACTTTAATTTAGCACAACGCAGTTGTTTTTCTCAGGTTACCAGTTAAAAAAGAAATTTCCCATAGGCAAAATGCAACTTGGAAATAGGACTAGAATAATTTTGTGCGAAAGCCTTTTCTAATAGAAAAGCTGCAATAGATTCTCAAATTTTCCATGTTCTTTATGCATCTACAGAAACAGAACCTCCGCTGAGATATTCCGCACAGAAACAAAAAATGAAGCCAAATGCTCGTTGAATTTTTATAGAAATTTTTATTGTCCTTCCTATTCCATTTTTTATATTTTTCATTTATCCTCATTATAATTGAGAATCAGCTCCCCTCATAATGTTTTACAGATAGTATTTCTATTCAATTTTATCCCTGTTCATGTAGCGGAAAAAATCTCATTCTGTCGGAGTAGAATCCCTACCCTAGACCCTTTCTATTATTACAGTTTTCAAGGGGTTTTCCGTTTCTCTTTTTGCTTTCAACGCGTATTGATCCGAATCTTGAAACTAAATGGGTAGATATGCTTTTCTGTTGGATGTTGGATGCTGGTTTACAATGATATGCTCTTTGGTAGCTGATGCTTTTACAAGTTTCAGGCTAGGGAGCAAAAGTTGGCTTGTGCAGAGAATAAATCTGAAAATCATACAAAACTACAACGACTGCTCAGAGTTAGTCGTTAATCCCCTATCGGATGTGTATCTTCACAAAGGAGGGGCTTTTCCTATTATTCCACCGAATACTAGAGTCGGATGGGCTGGGACTAGGGTTGACAAATCCGCATTTTGTCAACCCACAATAACTCCCAAGCCAAAATAAGCTGAATAAGTCTGCTGGTGACATATTTTTTCAGACTGAATATAAAGGAAGTCTATAGAAAAAGGGATGTGAATGTGATAGACTCCAGATTTGATAACAATCTGATGGTCTCTTATTGGCCAAAAATCTTTAAACTTTCTTAAAAGGAATGACATTGATCTTCAGAAAATGGGTAGGTTTTACTTTATGAAATGGCATGAAAATTATAGTCATTTTATAAATTATCAGTTACTGTAACAAACATACTCTCATAAGAAAAAAGGTAAAGCGTCATTTATTTGCTCGCTATCCATATCCGTGCAAAACAATGTATGTATAGTAAATTACCTATGTATAAAACCTGAGAAGTCGTAGCACACAATTACAAACAATTAATGTAAGTACTTGCGTGACTATACCAGTTCGGAGAAAAAGTGCTATTATCTGACCACATCATTTTGAACAAGGTAAGTTTTTATTTTGTATTACAGAAAAAGCAGTATTTTTATTTGCTAGGTGTATATTTAAGTATAGTCTACACCAGAAACTTATTTAGTAAAGTCTTTATAAAGTTATTTTATTTAGTATCACACGCTTGTACATCTCCAGCTTATACATAATACAGTAGAAATACCGGAATAATAAATAGGAAGAGTGAAATGTTGAAAATAATAATAGTTGAGTACATAGAAAACGATTTTTTAGCAGATCAAATGGCTCCTATTCCTTGGTGAAGGTACCCCCATACTCAGGTCTCAACTGACTCTTATCGGCAATATCTAGCAGCACTTTAGTCCACTTTGCTATTGTCTTGCCCGTATACTCGGAGAGACTTTCTTGTGATGGGTGACATGATAGGACGAATGACTGAAAGTACCACTTCAAAGACTGGTGGAGCTATACGTGATACGGCAAAGGTAAATAATTAGTAAAAATGTTATTTTCATATAATACATTTCAAGAATATTACATCATGCATAGTATTACATGAATTGATATTTTGTAATTATTGGATCTATTTCTTACTTTTAAACAGCACGATATTGTCGGCGAAACCGGGATAGTTGTTTTCATACATGTTAATGAGACCAAGGTAGAAGGAAATACCTGAAGGAAACCCAAAATTGATAATTTACTAGTACACAGATTGCATTGTACAAATATGCTGCAGGTATGAAACCAGGATGTAGCACAAACTCACATTGAAGGCAACCGTGTTGAACCACGTTGTAGTTGTCCATATTCACCAAAAAGTCAAATTGCGTCACCTAATAAGATACCATTTTTTACATAATTATACTGACAAACACTGTATGTAATGTAGGAAAGATAATCTTTTGAGCTACGAATAAATTACATTTTTTCCTGCATCTTGTAGAGTTCTCACTTTCGTGACTGCATCTTCCGTCCCTCTGGCCAAGTAGCGAAGCATTTTCTGCATCTCACCTGCTATAGTTATCGCTCTAATGTCCCATTCTCCGAAGTTACCGGTAAGAACTGTTTAGTTTTAAAAGAACTCGACTTATGAAAATGTAAAAGAAATGGACTTACAAATAATACAATTAAAATGGCATGATTCTGTTTGCTTACTTGGCTTTCCGTCCCTCGCGATAGTATCAATATAGTACGGAAATCTTTCCAAATAGTCTGACCAGTCTTCTTGTAAGATTGTATCCATTTTGTTTGCTTTTCTCCATTTTAAATTCTATAAAATTTGGCTATTTAAAGCTTAGGTATTTAGCCATAATGCATTTTAGTTTTCAAAAACTTCTTACCTCAATCATCATTTTTTCGGCCTGATCAATATTAAAATTTTTAGCTGAAAAATTGAAAAATTTAAGACATTTGCAAAATGTATCGTGACCATGAGTGCTTTTTTATATTGTCATTACCTCTGAGCCATCTTATCAGATAAATATCCTGTTTCATGTATTCATGTGGAAGTCTACCGCTAGATATTACTCTTTGCTTAAACTGCAATGTAGCACAATAATAGAGAAATTTATATACAATACTGCACAGTATACAAATTTACATCGTTCAAGTAAAGTGATTAAGTAATTAAGTAATAATTAGATTTAAGCTCACCTTATCTAATGTCACTTTCTGGCTGTATGTCAAACTGAGATCTTTGTCTATAGAACTACTTTCTATTCCCCATGCAAAACTTAGCAAAAATAAGCTGAGCAATTTGAAACCTATTCTCCTTTCTCTGGCCATTTTGATTACTTCGAAAATATATATCTTTGTGCGCACTTATCAGAATTTTGTTGTATGTGTACTCAGATAATTAACTTTTTTGCAAATATATGCCGACAACCTATATGAACTTAAATGAACGCCACCTCCAGTTTGAACTGTTCTGTCCAGTTGCTCTAAAGAAATTACTCCAGAGTGCAGAAATTCTCACAGTTTTATTACAGGCCTCAAGACACGCACAGTGGAAAGCGGCTCTTGTCTTTCATGCAAACTTGCAGAAATGAAAATTACAAAGTGCTAATGGAAAATGGCATAAGCACAATGCTACTTCGTACGATATACTTTGTTCACGTAGCATCTGCCAAAAAGTTTATCAAAAAGGTAAAGGCATATCTCTAGGTCATTACCCAATCTTCTGTCTTAGCACTTCTCCTCCATTACCACATGCTACATGCACTAGCAACAATAAAGAAGCTGTCTTGACAGGATTCAGACAATGAAACTTGCCAGTCTGCGCAGAATAGATATAATCAAGGAGCATGCAACCATACCTAAAGATTTGCAGTTCCTGCGAATGATAGTTTGTTTATCAAGTGCCAATTGCGTCTCCACCAATTGCAATTACATATTCGAAAGGTGAAAGATGCAAAAAATCAAATGATGTGCTTAGTTTTAGGAAAATTTTCCTTATTAAATCTTTTATAGGTAGGTAACACACGTTTTCCAGGTATATTTATTTATATGCATACCAAGTTAGCGCCCATCGCCAAAGCCCATTCCAAAGACACCTTTTGCAAATCTCAAGGATACGATACACGATAGAAGCTATAATGCACTCATATTATTAA
Organism: Acrocyrtus sp. NNG-2020; assembly: GCA_027744115.1. NCBI lineage: Eukaryota > Metazoa > Arthropoda > Collembola > Entomobryomorpha > Entomobryidae > Acrocyrtus > Acrocyrtus sp. NNG-2020. Next base: position 45,761 of record JAHZND010005317.1, read on the forward strand.
ATTAACGACCATACTCGAGGTATCCTGCGTTAGCGAGTATGTTAATTTATTCTATTAAAAATCTAGCCGTAAGTGTATACATGTGTAGAGAGTAGAAGTACACCAATTTGATGGTTACCTTTACTAAGTTTATTGCAAAATAAATCATTATCTTTATTACATCTAGCACGCAGTTTGTATTAAAATTGCATAATTTCAGGGAAGATGACATTTAAAGGTCGAGACTGAAGCTAGACTGCAATGCGAAACTGGCTGCATTGCAGTTGTACACTTGTCATTGAAATGAGGAAGCGACAAATTCACACGTGTGATTTTTTGCACTAATAACAAAAAAGTTGTAGGCTTTGCTTCTGGTTAGGTATAATTATTTTGCAGATGTCCAGTTTTGCACATTTTCACCTATAAATTTCAGAATCTCTACGCAGGTATGCAGGACACGCACACGGACAAAAACCTGACTCAAGAAAAGTCTACATAAAAGGCTACCCACGGGACGGGACTCCAGTTTTACGACTAGTCATGCTTTCGGGAAAACCTGACAATCATAAATAATAATATAGCAGAGTATAAAATTTTTGAGCATGTCATGTGAAAAACAAAAAATCGCAACACTTTATCCTCTCCTATCGTGCACTGGATTTTACTGGTTTATTTTGGGCAAAACTGAAAATATCCAATCTATCTACTGGGATTATTTTAAGCATTTGTATAGTCTAGTCCACTGGCTCTCCTCTACTTTCCATTATCTAGAAAGAGTTCCTTCATTTTGAAAATTTTAATTTATATTTTGTTCGTTCATGGAAGTAGAGGTTTTCGCAAAAAATTCTTGGTCGTTGGCCGTTGCAGGAGCCTTCACAGGACTCAAGTGACATTAACAGTGACCGAGGCCTACTAACCTAGTTTTTAGTTCCTCAATGACTTTATGATTTTAGATTTCTCAAGAGATGTTATATAAGCAAACAGGAAGGCATACAAACATTTAATTTCATTGCTCAAATGTCAACAACTACACGAATCCATTTTACATCAAGGAAGGCCGCCAACACCATATGTCGTATGTTACATAAAATAAAATTTTGCAGTGGTTCTTCTAAGCAAGCAAAATGCAGCAGAAGCAATTTGCTTTTGCTTTAAATGACTTTTTGCAGGTAATCGAACTTGAATCTCTTTAGATCTTGAAAAGGACAAATGATTTTTGTGCAGGGACTTTGCACGACTTTCGAGGATTTAAGTAACATGATGGCAGTGAGTGAGTTTCCGGCTCATTATTTTTTAATTTGCAAGAACTACCGCAGCAGCGTGAAAGTGATTTTGCAACAAGCAATTTTATCTGATTAAGGCTGAGCTCCTACTGACTGACTCGTCTAATCATTTTCCAAAATTTATTTCCTAGAGTTTAGTTTGTAACACTTGTAACTGCGTGGGGGTAAGACGAGACTTTCATGTATTCTTATATAAAGAACACCAAACATTTAATTATTGCATCCTCAACGTGAGCGTGTAGTGAATAGATTCATCTATGTAGAAGAACTTTACATAGATATTTTACGTTTATGCCCGAATTTTAAAATTTCCAAGAAAATATAAAACCGGATGAACCGGGATAATTTTTCATAATCTTATGGATTTTCAATCATTTTAAAAGTATAGGGCAGCTGGGGTTGGTGTTTCAGAAATTGCTTCGACTACAAATGACGCACATAAAACTCTTAAAAATGTTCATGCAATGAAATGTTGTTTGACTGGATATGTGGTACATCATCGACTTCTCTCAGGTACCAGTGCTTGTTCCCACATGCACGTCAGGAATCTCGGATGATCCAATCCAAGTCAGTTGGGTAGGATCGAAATAGGGATGGATACACGTGCAGTGTCACACGTAATAAGGCGTTGTCAAGCAAAAAACTAGACAACGTAAGCCAATTTCTAAGTACGGACATGCTACTCACTGATACAGCGAATCATGCAGTAACCACTGTACTCTGTTGCATTGAGTTCATTTTCATTCTGAAAAAATGTTCTCAGATCATTCACTGTCTAGTTCTGATTCTGGTTTTTTGTGGAATTTTTCTGGTTCTAGCGTAATGACCGAATCATTTACGTATATTATATGACATCGTATTCTTAGGCTGGCTAAAATATTTAAAAATCTTTGCACGCTCCACACATCGCTTTTATATACAAAAACATTTTTATTTACAGCAGTTGAAATTAAATTAACAGTAGATAAATTATGTATCTTGTAATGTAATTATGGCTTATCAGTATGTATACCTTCGAGGGAATCTCACACTAAAACATTTTTTCGTAGTTCGCATTCTCCCACAGAAAACTGTTGTCGTCACTCGATTATACTCTTTAAACTACGCAAACATTTTTATAACCTCTCTCCGTACATTAAACTTAGATATTCAAACTGGAATATCATAAAAAGTAAAAAGATCATAAATAATGCATATCGTAAACTGGTATGATTTGATTTGTGGTTCAGCCTGGCAAATTGTTCGGTAACTTTCAGTATCTTGCTGTAAATGTGTAAATGTTGGTTTTTTATTTGGGATTAATTGAGAAAGATTTGAAGACCTAAAACTGTATAAAAACTAAATAAAATTCGTATTAGTGCAAACATAAACTTGAATATGACTATTTACACATGTGGAACCATAAGCTTGAAAGTTAGCCTGAAAATGCTTAAAATTTCGCCGTCTTTTTTCTCGGCCTACTCACTCCAGCCTGAGTCTGAGTATTAGGCAAATGTCGCGACTCTGAAGATAATGACGAATGCAGCTCTGAAGGCGATGCGGACTCTACGGAAGACGATGACGATTGTGAACCTGATGTGTCGACCTGCTCCAAGCTACCGCTGCCACTAGGTTCCACTACCATTTTGTTAATGGGCGTAGATGCATTCTCATGAGAGTCATTGTTGACCATATGATTCTCTGAATGACCTGGCCCTGGCTGAGGGGCTACAACTGCAGTATTATTTAAGGGAGTTTGGGGAAGTATAGGTACCGGAGGTGGGACTTTGATGGACGGTGGGGATTTATTATTTAGTTCCATGCTACTAATCGCCCTATACACTGCCGCGAAGCCCTTGGCATTGACAGTGTCGTCAGATTTAAATCGAAGGAGGAGTGCCCCATTTTCTTCGCTGCGGATTGGAGGCGGAAGTCGATTTCCACAATAGCGGCCAACCGACTTTGATTGGACACTTGCGTCATCTCCGTTAAATATCTTGAAATTATAATAGCAGGATTAAATTTATGTTTTTTCAAAGTAACTTTTAAAAATGCATTTTGATATTGGATGCATATTGATATCATGATGTTATACCTCAACAAAGTCAAAAGCACAATCGTTTTCATCCTCAATTTCAAAGCTAAGGAATGTTAACTCAATAATGTAGTCCATTGGTCCTAATGCTTGCTGCCTCTGCTGCCATGCCTCTTCGTGGTCAATGACAAGATCATCCGTAGCCCCATTTTCTTCGCTGCGGATTGGAGGCGGAAGTCGATTTCCACAATAGCGGCCAACCGACTTTGATTGGACACTTGCGTCATCTCCGTTAAATATCTTGAAATGATAATTGCAAGATTAAATTTATGTTTTTTAAAGTAGGTAACTTAAAAAAAGCATTTTGATATTGGATGCATATTGATATCATGATGTCATACCTCAACAAAGTCAAAAGCACAATCGTTCTCATCCTCAATCTCAAAGCTAAGGAATGTTAGCTCAATAATGTAGTCCATTGGTCCTAATGCTTGCTGCCTCTGCTGCCATGCCTCTTCGTGGTCAATGACAAGATCATCCGTTTCCACAACTCCTTCGTCATCCGCAGACATTTCAATAATCCATTCGCAATCCTCACTATCTCCATACATTGAGTCGCCGTAGTTGGCGTGAGAATATATGTACTCTTCCTTTGTTCCAGCGAATAGGACTCCTCCACAGACTAAAAGAGCCAGTCAAAGAATTAAGAATTTTTTCGTGAAATTCCAAAAATTCTCAAAGCATAAAAAATATCCAGTAATATATTACCACTAAAATGTCTCGCATGAAATCCTCTTCTGTGAACACTTCCGTCCGACTTGAACATTATCATCATTTGGTTTGAGCTGGAAGTAACCGATGGAGGGATCTTGCTACCACAGAATTTACCAAGCATACCCATATCTGAATTGCTGCCGTCATAAATGTGAACTGCGTCATAGGTGCACTCCGGATGCTGCTCTACTTCCAGTTCATCAAATACCAACTTTACCCTGTGACCTTGTATTGTAGAAATGATCCAAACGCATTCCTTCTTTCCTGGATATGGCTCAGGGTAGTTAGGAGATGAAATTTCATTCGATTGAGCTGGCGTTGTCAGATCGAATTTGCAGCCCCCTTCCTTACAGTCATGGCCATTTGAGTGGAGTGTGAAGCCATTGTAGCAAAGGCAAATATAGGAGCCGACAGTGTTCCTGCATATCTGGGCGCAGCCTCCATTATCCGTTGCGCATTCATCTTTGTCTAATAATTTTATTTTCACAAAAATATCCTACATTGCCCGCATTGCAAATTGCAAACTAACAAAAAACTGTGCTAACTTTAGAGAAACAGACATACCTGTAAAGTAGACTAGGGCGAATCCAGTTTTCTGTACGGAATTATCGGAAGTAAAAACAATTCGAATTGAGTTTCCTTCTGATGTGATCATTTGAGGAGGTCTGGATCCACAAAATGAGCCATGTCGTTTCAGCTCATCCTGACTCAGCTTGCTATATACTTCCACACTGTCGTAGTCACATTCTTGCTGAAATTATTAATGGAAAGAAATTTGTCACATCAAATTTATAGAAACAAGTTGCTTCACTAGGTCACATTGTATAAATGTATGCAATTAAGTACATTATTCCCTTCCAGATCAAAATGTGTAAAGTTAATAGTAATTCTTGTCTGAGGAGGCGCAATGATTTCCCAGGCACAGTGCTTATTGCTGGGATACAGATTAGGGAAACTGGGGGACGTCAGCGTTCCGTTCTCTTCTTCAATTATTCCTCCACAGGCATCTTCACATTCCCGTCCATTGGAATGGAGCTCAAAGCCAAATTTACAACCGCACGTGAACGACCCTATTCAGCATTAAATAATAATATATCATACATCACTTGTTAAACTAAAACTCGAATATTTATCCTATAATTTAAAACGCAAAGGCAAGCATTTTTAACTTTATTGGGCGTAATCTGCTTTTTAATTTATTTATGATTTGATTAATTGATGTTATTGCTACTGTTCGCTGTACCAATCGTGTTCTTGCAAGTGTGCTCGCAGTCATCCAGCCCTCTGGCACACTCGTCCAATTCCTTCTGGTAACTGGCAGAGAATCCAGCCTTTTGCACGCTCCCATCCGAAATAAATCGCACCCAGAGCTGGTTGGATGAGCTTGTTAGTGGAACTGGCGAAATGTATCCGCAGTATGTCCCCAGAAGAGTGCTATTTTGAGTAAGACCATCTCTAATTTCCAAAAAGTCGTAAACGCAATTTTCATGGTTTTCAACTTCAAAGCTATGGAACTGCAGGGAAACCTGGTAGCCTTCTGGAACAGTAATCTTCCAGATGCATTCCTTGGAAGGCAAATATTCGTCCGGAAAGTTGGGAGACTCCAGATGACCATTTTCCCCGAATAAATCTCCACCGCAGACTGCCTCATAGAACGCCTGGAAGCCCCGATAGCTTTCCACGCTCTTCGTTGTGGAATACGTCAGTACCATTCTTGAGCCTGTGGAAACTATTGGTCGATCAAAACGAAGATTTGGACCGCACAGACGACCCAATAGTTTTGATTTGTGCCAGTAACCGTCAC
>JAHZND010005318.1:0-44228 GCA_027744115.1 Acrocyrtus sp. NNG-2020
CAACGCTAATGTTAAATTCCCTAAACTCAATGCTAATATTAAAATCTCTAAGCTCTAATGTTTATTTTCAATGCTAAACTCTAATGTTAATTTCCAATGGTTTAGCCTATTTTCTATCACGAGTAAATTATGTCTTTTTTAACTGCGTTGGATGTTCCTTAACAATGTGTCGTAATAAAATAACACAAAAGTCAATATTTATTTAAAATTCTGCTGTTGTTATATTTAAGTACCCGATGCGATAACTGTTCCTTCAAGAATTGCTTCTGTTCTTGAAATAATAGCTTTCCAATTAATTTTAGAATATTGTAGTCGATGGTGATTACTGCTTCACGTTTGAAAAATAGACAATGGGCAAATATACAATATTATTGAGTTTATTTAGTGCAACTTAATTTCAACTGCAATTCTGCATACTACTAACTATTACTCACCGCGTCAAGATAGAGATTGTAGTGACACCAGACCAAGGAGAAATTAGTGACTGGCTAAAATTCTAAAAATGAATTTTCCAGTAGGTATTACTTTTGTATTTACTATTATGTTCGTCATTACAGCCTCGAATTTAAATTTCACTTTGACACAATCCTCTGTTCCATATGTAAAAGTTTATACTGATAACGACGACCCTATCATCCACAATATTACCAAAGTAATGTTTTCGATGTGGAAACAGGCCAAAAGTTCATTTGACGTCAGTAGAACTTTCACTGGTTGTCACTCTCCGCTTTCCCTACACTGCCTAGTTGTTTTCAACAACTTTCTCGGGATAGATCTAAGGGGGCTACTTGAGCCAGCTCTAATCAGAAAGCCGAAGGTGGCAGTAATTAACGATAGAATGATGATGAAATGGCATCCTAAATCATTCCTAACTTGGATATTAACTCCAAAAATTGATTTTGCCACCGGTATTCCTCGCTCATGCCTGTTATATAGCGCCACAGGCGGAAGAAAAGATATAATGTATCCTGAGCGATGTGTACACCTGGATTTTTTCAAGTTTTCATCCAATTCTAAACCTTGGATTTCCGAGACGAGAGTAGATATATTTCCACCTATCGCCATTAATATTGTAAAGCTAAATATTATCCACACTTTGGACTCTTTCTATAGAAATTATGGGGACATATCTCATCGTTCATTTAACTACCCCCAGCTCTGGCACTACCAGGTAGAATTTTCTGTGATTAAACACTGGACACGAGTTCTACCTAGCAGAGTTTCCAATCGTGCTATATTTGTTTTCTCAGAAAAGTATGCCAAAGATATTTCCGGAAAAATGACAATTTCTTTGTTAGCCACTCTCAGGTCATTTTTCAGGGGTAAAAGTTTAAATACGCAATGTATTCTTGCCTCCGCAAACACCTACAAATCCAAAATAGATACATTTGAGTACCTTAACTTAGTGTGCCCTCATCCAGTGGGAAATGTTTATCCTGCGGGGCTGTGCAAAACTCCAGTCGATGGAACACATAAAACTACTCTGGGGTCTTCTACTATATTCCTCCATTTACACTCTTCACAGGCGTATTCTGACAGAGTGGCGATTTGCCAACGTAATTGGGATATGCACAAAATGTTAACACTATTAAATAAAAAGGTTTTCAAGCGAAATCACTTTCTTTCTTCCTACATATTTAGTCAATCTTTGACGGACATTTTTAAAAATTACAGCTACAGAGTAAATTATACCCGCAGACTGTGGTGCGTCAATGGAGAAATTCGAAAATTCGACTCTAGTTTTAATTCGATTATGCCCATGACAGTACAAAAAGTTGTCTCACTTAAAGGAGAGCTTCGCTTTGCACCTTTTGAAATTCCGAACAGTCTTGGCGCCTTTCAGTTTGTCACTTTTAATTCGAAGGGAACTGAGTCGCTCCCATTTAAAGAATTAGTCAATGTGTACGATGTACACATATGGCTACATCTTTTGGGAATTATTGCTGCACTGACGGTAACATGGGCACTTCTAATTTCAGGAAGTCGTCACCATTTTGTGCGGACCCCTCAGAGAAGCTGCTCCTTTTTATCCAAAGTGCTCTCACTTTCCAAGACACTTCTGGAACAAGGGAACCCATTTTCAACTGGAGCTTTTGCACACGGGAATTTACTCCGGTGGACATTCGGTCCGTTTCTGCTTGCTGCTATTGTTATAAGTAATGCTTTTAAGAATGCAAACATCTATAACATGGTGCTCCCCAGGAAGCCCATCTACTACGAAAAATTTAGCCAGTTGGTCACCGACCAATATTCAATTTACAGTTTAGTGAACTCCATTAATATTCTAGACCGAGAGGCTTCCCATAATAGTTTGAATTTGTCTAAGGTCAAGGGATTAACTAGCTCATCTGAAAACTCTCAGCATGTAAAATATTCTAGTGAAAATAGTGACCTTTTTGAAGTACATTCCGAAATTTACAATTACCAAGGGGAATTCACAATTTACGGAAGCAGGGAAGATTCCAGACTGCGGCAACTTATCTTCAATCGTACTAAATTACATCCTTCGCCGAAAAGGACACTGGACATAGTAATTAAATTGCTGAAGTCGAGCTCTTCCAACTGGCGTATCTTCAATGAGAACATTTATGACGTCATTACAAAATATTTTCAGGTAGACTTTGATCGGATCCTCCAATCTCTAAGAACATCCAAAAAAGCAGCAGCTCTTCTCAAGCGAGTTCATTCGAAACGCTGCGTTGCGGATTTAGAAAGTGAGGGAATGTATGCCGGAAAGGAACTATACTTTATACCATATTACCAACTTTACGTCGTCAATTTAATTCCACCTTCGTTCATAGTAAGGTTGGGATGGTTTAGGCAGTCCGGGATTTTTAATATGTGGGTAAGTATAGTAGAAATGGTGACGTCGGGGAAATTTGGGCCGGAGGCATACGTAAGCGATATTGAGAATGAGTATGATTACAGCAAAAGGTGTACAAGGAAGGAAATGCCTAGATCAAGAGGAGCAAGTAATAGTAATTCTCCTGTGTTTTCTTTTGAAGGACCTAAAGGCATTTCAATGACCGGAAACATTTTAATTGTTTTCATAGTGCTAGCTGCAGGCATGTCAATTGCGGCACTGCAATTTTTATGCGAGGTAATTGTCGGGGTTGCTTTAAGTGTAAATTTTATTGTAATCTGATTAATAATCGCACAACTTTAATTTCATATTTATAGCGCAGTCTAATTGGTAGTAAATTTGGATAAAGAATTTGTCCAAACTGTATACATATTTGACAATAAACTTAATAAATACAAATTTAAGTGCTGATAATATAATTTTCCTGGAATACTACGATGAAGGATTGCAAAAATTTGTGGCCAGGCTGTACTTTGTAATGAGTTACTACTACTGACGCAGAATTTATAAATCTCTAATAAACTCAGTAATGCTATATGAACCTCTGAGGTGAATAACATTCTCAAATGAGCATACACTTTTACAATACAAAACTCCACATCTCGAATATTCACTTCAATGATAATGATCAGTGTTACCAATCTCATGGGATTGTACTTTGATTGTAAATACATCAGAAATCAATTATCACAATCACGTCTACTTGAAATGAAGGATTTTCGCTGAAATCATAACGAATACAGTTTGGGTGTTGTGTGGAACATGAGCGGCAATTAAAATTGCTCTTGTTATATGTCGTTAATCTTTAGTCCCAGTGAGTGATGGACTGTTTATTGATTGACTAGTTACGACAAAAAGCTCAAATCAGAATAGATGGAGAGTATCCCCATAAAATTGTGCAGCAACTGGAAGTACTCTATTAATTAAGCTAATAGTAAGTTTCAGTCCACTAGGGAAACACACTTTCTAGAGATGAAGAACTTGCAATTAATTACAGTAATTGTTGGATTATGCCTAGTGCTTAGTCTATCAATTCAAACTTATGGTCAGCAGCTTTCTTGTGATGATGATGAGAATCTTCCTGTAAGTTTTCTTAAGCAAATAATTTTAGCAATGCTTTCAGATGTGAAGTTAGTGATTTTTGAGTTTATTTTTAAATACACAGGATCCTCCAGAATGTCCTTCTGAGGAGGATGAGGACTCCGTTTACTTTCCCGTTCCCTACGATTGCAGAAAATTTTATCAGTGTACAAAGTAAGTTTATTGATAAAATATTAGAACCGTATTATTCAGATTTCATGCAGGTAAATGATGGAATTTTTATTTCAGTGGGATGGCAAAATGTTTCCACTGTGCACCTGGCACCATCTGGAATCAAAATTTTAAGGAGTGTATTCACGAAAATGAGACCGAGTGTGTGATTGTTACGACTCCCAGACCAACGGACCCACCAACAACGACGCCAGAACTAGGGTCAACCCGTCCAGCGCATCTCTGTCCTATTGGCGACCCCATGGTAATTAAACATATTTACCATTAAATAAAATCAAATTTCGGTCATTTTAGGATTAAATTGTCAATAATAATTGTACCTTATTGTCACTTTAGCCTCCACCACATGACAAGTGCCAACCTGCACACCCTGTTCCAACCTACTTTCCTTATCCATACGACTGCACGAAATATTTCCAGTGCTCCAAGTAAAATAAGTACATTCTCAATTACAAACTTTAACCCAAAGTATTTCAGTATACAGATATTATTAATTAAACTAAAATTATTTTCAACAGTGGTGTGGCTATTTGTCACGTCTGTGTCAGAATTGGAACTGTATGGGATCAAAACCGGAAGGCTTGTGCCATGGAGTCTGAGGTTGGATGTGCCATTGTAACGACAGTCTCCCCTTTTGCAATGGAAGAAAATAGCATTATTAATTTCTTTAGAAAATATTTACCATTTTAAAGATATTTCTTAAATATCGAGTTTTCATGTTTGCTACCAAAAATTGCCCAATAATATCTACAAATATATCTAATAAAATAAACATTTTGTCCGTCCAACAAAACATTTTATAATGTGGAGTGATATAAACATTTATTTTTCTCAATACAAAAAGTGGCTGCATCGCGACAAGCAGACAAACTTACATAAACAGGTATAAAATTAGAACCATGCCTAATCAATGTGACAATTCCGCATAATATTATAAAAACATCAGTATCCTGATCAATGCCTTGATCTTGGCATTCAGCATTTTGAATTAAATCTGCAATCTGCATTTATAGTTACAAGCTAATGGTGACGAGTTATATTATACCTATTTCCCTACCTACCTAAGCCTTTTTAAAATTATATTTTGATATTTTTTATACGAAACAAATACGATCTTTTATCACAGGTACATTACCGCATATGTAGATAAATATGCACGATATTATGAGCCTTGTTCACTATCAACAGCTTACAAACAGTATTTTACCTAATTAGCTCCTGCGTCGGCTATGCTTATTTTATGATTTGACATCTTACAAATCAGAACGTTTTCATAAAATAAGCGTAATGTGAATCAAGTCACTTTTGATAACGCTTACTAGTAATAATTTGTTAACATGAATTGACATTTTGTACTACTGACGTGAGCGGTTTGCAATTATGCTGTCGGCTGAGTTGCTTTAAACATTTATGAGAATTTATTACCTTGAATTTGAAATTGATATCGGTATTGTGATACTGAGCTAACATCTCTCCTCTCATTAGCGCCCACTTGACTCAGGCTCAACACTTTGTCCTTCACAGATATTGTACATATTATGCGAAGACCTGAAGTAAGTTATAAATACAGTATTCCATGTGTAGTGTAAATGGCGATTTAGTAAGTACTACTTACTTTCAGAAGTTGTTAGAATACTTCAACGTGAACAGTATCATTTTTAGCTCTCTAGTAATAGCCCTCGCTGGAAATGAGGATCAAAGCAACAATAGGTCTACTTTTAACTCTAGGGCTTAATTTTTCAGTTCCGAGTGAATCTGGTAAGTAAAAAAATATAAAAAAATGTCAAAATTTGACAAAGTTACTTTCATATTTCATATTTTCTAATTGACCATTGACTCGATTTAATATTTAATTCATATTAAATTAATATTTAATTATAAATAGCACTCCCGCAAAATTGTGATGATATCCGGTTACAGGGAGAACTTGTCAGTGGAGTATATAGAATTTACCCTTTGAGCACTCATTTATCCACCGATGGAGTGCAAGTACTATAAGAAAAGAATTACTCACAATCACAATAAGTAATTATTGTTCATTCTGCTTTTGGTTCAGAGAAAAATGTCGAATTAACTTGCATTTCTGCCATAGGTTTACTGTGATCTTTCTAACGATGAGGGTTGGATAGTAATTCAGCGGAGAGAGCCGCCACCCTCAGAGTTCGTAGACTTTGAAAGGACATGGGTGGAATACCAGGCTGGCTTTGGGAATGCTACCGGAAGCCATTGGTTGGGTAAGTATTAAAAAGGTATTCGGAGTTGATAAATTCGTTACATTGTAAGTTTGCTTAGCTTAGATTTAATTTACTAAATTTTGAAATCGATGGGATAATATCGCAGGATTGGACATCATATCCGAGCTAACAAAGTTGGGAAATATGCAGCTGCGTGTTGACATGACAGATTGGGATGACGATGAGCGATACGCGCAGTATGACTATTTTAAAGTGTCGAGTGCCGCTGACAACTATAGACTTCATGTAGATGATTTTTCTGGGAATGCAGGTAAGGCTAAATGATTAAAGTATATTTTAAAAAAATGCTTTTTCTAAAACAGTTATACAGCAGCTTAGTACTCATTTTCTTTACTACAGGCGACTCTCTTATTGGTATGCATAGTGGAGTGATGTTTTCCACGAAAGATCACGATAATGACAATGTAGTGCATGCAAGCTGTGCGGTGATGTATCGAGGAGCATGGTGGTACAACAACTGCCATACAGTAAATCGATTAATAATGTAGTTTTATAAAAACAATATTTTACACCTATTAATTTTTTTGTAACTAAATAAGTTTTTTCCATAATTTATTTAAGTCGAACTTAAACGGCCTGGATCTAGGTGGAGATCACGAAACATATGCTATCGGGGTAAATTGGTTCTCCTGGCGGGGCTACCATTATTCTCTTAAAACAACGGAAATGAAAATCAGAAATAGGCACTCCTGCGAACCTCCAACCACCACTACGGAAGCGACAACTACTACTACTACCGTAGAGCCTACTATCACAACAACAGAACCAACGACCACCACTCCGGAGCCAACAACTGTAACAGAAGCACCCACCACGACAACCCCGCTCCCAACTGATCCACCTATAACAACACCAGTGCCCACGACCACGACGGAGCCACCCACCACCACAACTCCATTTCCAACTGATCCACCTATCACAAATCCACCAACCACTACAACCACCCGTACTCCGCCTAATCTTTGCCCTATTGATGATCCTATGGTAAATACCTACCTACCTTAGTATCTCGTAATGCTGAAAATTATTTTAGTCAATTTTCAGTCAAATTTTAATAGTAAATCCATATTTATTTGCAGCCTCCACCGCATGACAAGTGTCCACCTTTCGAGCCATTTCCTACCTACCTTCCATATCCATACGACTGCAGAAAGTATTTCCAGTGCTCTAAGTGAGGACATAAATAACTATTTTAATATGCAAACATGTACCAGTTTCATGTCAAAGTAGATTTATTTGAAAATGTTTAATTTTTACCTACAATTATTTTAACAGTGGCGCGGCCGTGTGTCATATCTGCTCTAATGGCACCGTTTGGGATCAAAGCATGGAGGTTTGCAACTTTGAGTCGGAGGTCGGTTGTATAATTGTAACTACCTCACCTCCTTTCACTAGCCAAGAAAACAGCGTTATCAGCTTTTTCAAAAAGCTTATCCACTTCTAACGGTGATTCAGTTTCTTGGAGGAATTTAACTAGGTATTATAAAATTGGCATGAAAAACGTGGCATTAACTAAGTATGTACGTGATGGTACTTTCTTTTTTAAAAAAATTAAACGTTTATTAGTTTAAAGTACAGAACCCGACTGAGAGAGTGTATCATTTTGAATTTATTCGTCATTCATCATTCATCAAATAAAATTATTCTGTTTTATTTACAAAAATGTAAATCGGAATATTTCAATATTTTTCCTGGTCATCACCGTCACATTTTACACAAAGCTTTAATACATATTGTCGCACAGATCTCACAACAAGCAGCACAAAGTGCTTCGATGGAGCATTCAATGCAGCAATCACAACATTTTTCGCATCGACCTGAAGAAGATTTACTTTTCAGGTTAGGTGCATTTTGTCCAATTTCGCCGATAATATGATTACTATCCACTTTTGAAGGCTCATCAAATTGGATGGACTTAACTATAAAATTCAGGACAAAAATATCAAAGTAAAATTGTAGCAAAATAAAATCAATACAAAAATTATAATCTTACCATCGCTCATGATTACAGGCACAGCCATCGGTTTTCTAGTAAAGGTTCAAGTTTTTAAATAATCGGTTTATTTTCTACGTTACCAATTATTATCACAGCAAATACCCGGTCTATATTGAAAGATTTTAAAAATAAATTATACGACTAAAGACTTCTATAATTTTATGTGCAATAATTTAGCGTTGTTCCTATGATTTGGTCTTGTGGTGATTCGGTTATCCTACGAACTATGCCTATGACTGTTATACTATTTTACTACTATTGCCACGCGAAGGAACGCAAGTTATTCAACTTAAAATTACTGACCAACGCCCTAATCTTACCACAATAGCTCCAATGAAGGTTCGGTTTTCCTTATAATTGTAAAATTTAAAAGGCTGAGTACGTGTCCTGAGTTCGAGTTTTCCTCAACTCAGTGTGATTTTTAGTAAAGCGAACTAAATAAATAATTCTGCTAAAGGAATGGGTTAAAAGCCAGACTTCCTTTTTGACATAAATTAGCTAGAAACACGACTTTGGCAGGTATGCGTCACTGGCATAAAAGCATAAAGCATTTCTAGACAATTTTGTAATTCATAAATTCATAAATTCATAAATTTTCAGCTTTCATAGTAAACTTTTAATAATAAATCTATTCCTACAGCCTCCATCACATGTACAGCTTTCCAAGCCAGCTTCTACCTACCTTCCATGTCCATACAACTGCAGGAAGTATTTTCACTGCTCCAATTATGCGCATAATATGTAAAAAAAATTGTTACTAACGATTTTAATATTACTTATGCAAAGTTTATGTCCGAGTATACTATTCCAAGATTTTCACCATGAATAATTTTAACAGTAGGGTGGCTGTATGCCACATATACCCAAATGGCGCCGTGTATGGGATCAAAGCTTTGAGATGTGCAACTTTGATTAGAAAGGTCGATTGCAATATTGTAACGACACCATCTTCATTCACAAGCCAAGGAAACAGTGATATCGGCTTATTTAAAAAAGTTCATACACTTCTAACGCTGATTCATTTTTATGGAAAAATATTCTTAACTAATATAATGAAATTGGCATGAAACGTGGCAATACAAGAGTACGCAATGGTGTTTTCTTTTTGTAAATTTTTGTATGTATCTTTATTAGTTCAACAAGCAGAGAATCTGGCTGAAAGAGTGTATTATTTTTAGATTTTATAAAAAAATGTTTTAGTTTCATATACAAACGTAAATCGGACTATTCCAATAATTTTCCTAGCTACATATACTACACAAACCTGCAAAACACAGTCTCACACAGAGCTCACAACAAACACGACAAGCTGCCTCGATGGAGCATGCAACACAGCAGTCACAACATTTTTCGCATCGATCGGAGGAAGAATCACTTTCCATGCTACTTATAGGTGCACTTGGTTCAGTATTGTCGAAGACATGATGACTATCCACTTTTGAAGGCTCATCAAATTGGACGGACTTAACTGTAACAATTATAAAATATGTAGCTGGGAAAAATACCAAAGTAAAAAAGTCAAAAGTACCAAATTAATTCTAAAAATCAAGACTTACCATCGGTCATGATAACAGCCATCGTTTTTCTTGTAAAATGTTGAGATCGTTTGAATAGTCCAAAAATAGTAATCTGTCTACTCTCCACGTTACCAATTAAAACAGTAAAATATTGGCCTATATTGTTTCAAAGTTGTTCAGTGTCCAACTTAAATGAAAAAGGGTAAAAATTACCTAGATCACTGTATCCGTATAAAATGTACGAGGTATTGCGCCAGTCATCTGGTAAAAGTAATTACCTACAAACAGTTATCATATAGTTGAAGTTGGCGATGAACGAAATGGTTTTAGTCAGATAGTAAAACGTGATGACTAGGTGGACACGATCGCAATAAATCCAGAGCGTTCAGTCATTTAATTTGTATTTCAGTAGTGCGCACGTTCGTCGTCAGAAAAAATATATCTTATCAATTCGTCGGATCATCGTAATCGTGTAGCGGAATATTGCTGTAAATGATAAAGCTTAATCAGTGACAAACATTATTATTGATATCATGCTTCTACACCTTTCATTTCTTCCGTTGATTTGTATGGGCTTACGTACTTGATTCGTAATAAAAAAAATTGATGCTGCCAGCCAGATGTCTAAAGTGGGGTAAAGTGATACCTTCAATTCACCCAAGAAAAGTAATGTCTTTGTGGTTAAATTATGCAACTACACCTGCCTGAACGAAAGCATAAATAGTCTGTCAATATGGCATCAAGTTAAATAATACAATATTAATATTTTTTTAGAATGATCGAATAAAGATTTTTAATTGTCGTTTTTTAATTAACTAAATTGTTTATGTAAATCTGTAATAAAGAGAAATTTTGTATTGCTTCATTCATATTATAAACGACAAAGCCTGTATTATTACCACTCAAAAAATTGTATTTAATATTTTTGAGTTTATCTTCTATCTGGAGATATTGAGCTATGCGAAATATACGAGAATCTTGCAAGTAGAGATATTGTTACAAATTGTATACTTCTTTTACTTTTGTTTTTACATTATCCCAAACCGGGTGCATTATATTAAATTTAATTTGATATTTCCAGATTTAGCCAAATTCTGGTTGAATACATGGAAACTACGTGAACCAAATCATCTAAACTTTGTAATTAATATTTGAGCTCTAACTTCTACTTAAATGATACGTGGGATAACTGTAGATGAACAAAGCGGTCTGATAATGGATGGAAAATGACATTCGTGTTCAAATAGATAGCTTTAGTGCTGCAATATGATAATCTTGTATGGCTGCTATTGCAACGCTGTTCAGCATAGTAATTAATAATGTCGCCACTTTAAAAAGCTGCGTCATTCCGTCAAGTAAGCACTGATAAACGAATTATGTATGGTATCATAAATTATAACTAGTCAACTGTTCAGTTGAGAATTGTTCTTAGACGAGTCAACATGAATCTTAAGCTGTTTGTTTTCCAGATTACCTTAATTTCGCTGGTTTACGCAGAGCAACCAGTTGGTAGAACGAAGTATGGAGATATTGAAGGCACACTCGACGGGGTATCCCGGGGCGGAAGGAGATTTTACCAATTTAGAGGAATTCAGTATGCAACAATAGTCAAGAGATTTAAGGTAGCTATTAATTATTTTATTATGTTTACTTTGTAATTAATTACCGTTAGCTGTTTATTACACTTTGTCTTTCGGCATCATAAAGGAATCCGTGGAACCCGCAGTCTGGAGTGGAACAAAACCGGCAAAGGAGTTTGGAAAGGCCTGCTTTGAAGTTACCACTCATGGCGATGAAAACTGTCTCTTTTTAAACGTCTACACACCAAAGTTGGCGACATCTACCAAGGAATTGTTTCCTGTTGTGGTGTACATCCACGGGGGTTCATTCCAAGTTGGGAGTGGAGACAAGCACGGGCCAAACTACTTCATGGACGAGGATGTCGTCCTAGTCACAATTAATTACAGACTCGGACTTTTAGGATTTCTCAGTACAGGAGATGAGAGCTCTCCTGGAAATTATGGGTTAAAAGATCAGGTGATGGCGCTCCGGTGGACTAGAGATAACATTGCGGCATTTGGCGGCGATCCGAATAAAGTCACAATTATGGGAAATTCTGCTGGAGGAGCCTCTGTAACGTATCATCTCGTATCTCCAATGAGCCGTGGTCTCTTCCAATATGCCATTCCGCAAAGCGGAAGTTTCCTGAATCCGTGGGCGTTTACAAGGAAACCACGCCGATATGCGAAAAGAATTGCAGAAATCTTGGATTGCCCCGATACATCCAATACCACTGCAATCATTGAATGTTTGCGAAGTATTCCGGTAGAGATTATTGCCAGGGATGAGATTTCTAGAAATGCTACAGTGAAATTCTACGAGGAGCCGATGGCAGCATTTGGACCAGTTATTGAGCCATCCCAACCACTTGCCTTTTTGGAGAAGAGCCCCTACGATATTTTAGTATCCGGAAATTTTTCGAAGGTGCCTATTCTCTCCGGAGTTGTGATGGAGGAAGGGATTTATGTATGGGCGGCTTGTAAGAAAATAAAATAAAAAAATTTGAATTTATTTTCGATTTCCTCAAAATTTTAATTATTATACTTTAATTATTATTATCAAAGACCTCCTCTTCTCAGACGACCCACTTTCAATGAGTTCCGCGAAACTGCTGGAAAGTAACTTCACTGGAATGGCCCCTACCGCATTCTATTTTGATGAAAGAGTTCCTCCAGAAAATCTTACTGAGGTGGCGAACAAAGTGGAGGAGTTCTATTTCAATTCCAGCTTCTCTCTGGATGACATCGATACTATATTTCCTAAACTGTCTCAGCTTTATTCGGACCGTCTAATTGTAGCATCATCCGTATCCTTCATGAACTTATATTCTCGACATGCCCCTGTGTATCCTTACCTGTATACATTTGATGATGTTATGAAGTAGGCCGCCTTATGCAGAATTATTAAATGGAATTGGAAGGCATAAAGCGCTTCATATAAAAAATGCAAGATGAGAATCAAAATAGGAAACTTGCATAAGTAAAGAAAGGTTCGCAAAGCCAATCAGTTTAAAGTTTAAGTTTACGCGGAGGTATTTATTTAAAACTAAATATCTTCATAGTCTAATTGTAGCATCATCCGTATCCTTCATGAACTTATATTCTCGACATGCCCCTGTGTATCCTTACCTGTATACATTTGATGATGTATGCCATTGAATATATTTTTTAAAGGAGTAGATAAATTTAAGTGGCATTTGTACCTTGAAAGCCCCCGTATGGATTCCTTCCCTAATCTGTATTTTTTAATTTATTTTTATAATTAGTTCGTAGGCATGCGGTTTGGCTGGAAGGACCTTCATAAGAACTACAGTTTACGTAAAAGCTTACATTTTTTTCTACGAAAATTTAACTCAATGAAATCGTTAAAGAAATATATACTGCTACAATTGTACCTATTTGTACAATAGCTGCTACCCATGTTGCCGAGCTCGACATGCTATTCAGCCCACTTTATGACAAAGTCAGAGTTCACCCAGATCATGACCAGCTATCCCAAAAAATAATTAAGTTATGGATGTCCTTCATTAATGATGGGTGCGTTCTACAAATTTTCTAACTATGTGCAAAACTAAGTGAAGAGATTAATTTCCAAAGGGAATATAATTATGTTTTTATAGAGAACCGACAGTGACATATGGATCTGAAAAATTCTTTCCTTTCATTGACCCTGAAAGAGGACTGACCCAGTGGTATAGATTGGACACTGACACAGGACTAGAACCCAACATTTTTGAGAGGAGGATTCAGTTCTGGGAAAGCCTCAAATTGATAGATGACAAATTTGATGAATGCTACTGCTAAACATTTTACTTTATGCCTCCGTTCTTTCTGTTTAGAGAAAGGTTTGCTTCATAATATAATAATTCTAATTCTACAAGTGAGTCATTGTACTAACTTTGTATACCTGAAATAAATAAATAATATTCGCTAACAAACATTACAAAGCAGTAAAACACTAATTACAGTTTACAGTACATAAATTATGAGAGCCATTTTATTTGGAAGAGTCTAATAGGCATTCATTCATTAAAACGCTATGTCGTAAACAAGAACAACGCGATAGATAAAAGACAGTTGTTATAAGAGCAGTGCAAAAAATGGGCAATAGATGGTAGACAAGTTGTACATCAAAAGGGCCTTCTTTGAAAAACTAACAGATTTTGTAGGTAAAGTAGTTATTTATTCACACTAGAATTATACACCGAAAACTAGCAAATTTATAAAGGCAAAGTGTCTTACGTGGTAGATGTTCGGGTAATTTCTGCTTGTAGTATTGATATTTAATTTAATTTATACAGTCATCACGCCAACACGTACTCAAATAAAATGGCGCCTCCTAAATCGTGTCATTTTTAACTGATTAAATAATTATTATTTCCGGGTTTGTTTTTCTACTTCAATATACCAAATATAGCATTTCATATTTACATACCATATATCCATATTTATCAATGCTTTCAAATTGAATTTGGGAAGGTTTGTTTTTTGTAGTAGGCTGTAATACTTTTAATGTACTTTTTCCTCCTCCAACGAATCCTTTGCGTTTTTGAAATTTTCTGTATTGTGGTGTCAAAAAAATTAGAATGATGTACTTTATATTTTGATACTGTGAATGTGCGTGCATTGAAAAGTTGAATTTAAACACATTCACCAAATTTTAATCTCTGACACTGTTTTGGCAAAAGCTGATTTTCTGCACCACAATTCTGGAAGTTTTTTTACCGATACAGTTGTACTAACTTAGGTACATTTTAAAGTAATACGCCAAAAACTTTGAAAGTTGCAAATAACAATATTAATACTTTTTCGGGTCATATTACAGAGCTTCATAGCGACAAAATCCTTTTTGATATGAAACTGAGATATTATCGATGTGTTAATGGACGGAAGGTCTAATACATGGAAGGGGTTGTCTCAGAAAAGCAAAAGTTATAGAAACATAGACAGTCACTTTATCTTCGATCCACAATAATTATATTTCTACACGTGTTGATATTTCGAAAAGTTCAATCTTCTACTCCGCAATATGAATAGTTAATGTTGCCTTTTCTGGCTACCAGTATGCGCTTATATGGTATCAGGTTTTGACATTTGACGGAAAGGCAGACAGAAAAACCACGTCCTCAACTTACACAGCGGATACCAACAGTCGTAAAAATGATTTTTGAAAATACATCCTTATTTACCGCAAACTTTCAACTGGCCAAGCTCGTCCATGGAATTTCCCACAGATTGGACAAAAAATCCCACAAACTTAAGCCAGGTTCCGTCAAAGAAAGGGATCTTACCAAGCGTTGCTACTACTTATACACGTACCTCTTCATTTGTTTCTTACTCCAAGTTGGAATTTACTATTCCACAGCGGACTACCTGAAAAAAGTGCCTCTCACTACGAAGCTACAAACTGCTATCTGCTTAATTGGTCTTACATTTGGAGCTACTTGTGTTCACACCAGTTGGACTAAAGAACTGGACATTTTACTACTGGTCAATGGAATTTTCCAGTTTCTGTCTACCTTCAATACAAGCTCAAATCAAGTCAATAGACCAATGGCAATAAAGCTTAGTCTCGTTTTTGCATACGGATACAGCTATACAACCCCTTTCTTCAGCTTCATAATCGCAATTGGGTTTCATTTGGTTAATCCATGTCAGCCCTCATTATTAGGATACTGGCTATTGCCCGAATGTCACGGAATTTGCAAGTTAAACAGCATTACAGTAATTTCAGTTGTTGCAATAATTAAATTTTGCGTGTTTCTGGGTAATCTTTGGATGATTGCATTTGTTTTCAACGTTTCTGTATATGTCTTTGTGAACATTTTTATCCTGTGCACGATGACAATCTGGAATCTTCTCTCGAGGTAATCACGTTTGCTCCCAGAATGTTGTCTAGGTATTTAAATATATGAAAGTGTACTAACGGTATTCAATTATTATTAGGATCAAAGTATTGGAGACAACTGACGATACCCAGGAAACGATCGTTTTAATGTACAGGACCATCCAACTTCTCAGCAAAATATGTAACAATATCCAGCAAAAGTCGTTGGTTACTTGTGTAATTGTAGTCTGCATACTTGGTCAGGCAATTTCGCTGACAACCATTGTTAGGGTGCCGGTTTCATTTGAAAATTTGCCTTTAATAATTTTATTTTCGTTAACTCTAATTGAATCTGGGATGATTTTGTGCTTGGTTCTGGGGGCAATGGCTGCGGTGTACGTAGAGAGTAAAAAAGTGCGTCGACATCTCAAAATAAGCTTGGCTACGAAGTTTTTGTCATTGTCTACCCAAAACACTTCCGGTTGGACTAGAAGGAACAGGTATATTCGAAGATTCACCAAATCTTTTTCTTTCGTAAAAATTCAGTTCGGCTCCATTAACTTCGTGGATGAGCTTACTTCTCTCCACTGCATCGACATGGGAAATCTTGCTAGCGTCAACATGCTTTTGATAACTGGTTCCCATTAATTTAATTATTGCTAGTGCACTAAAATTGTGTAAATTTATGAAATAATGTCGGTGTCAATTGTACTCTTAATTACAAGTTAAAAATTGTTAAATGTCCATGAGGTCGAAGTTACAGATATTTACAGATAGTGCGTAGAAGAATTCCATCGGAGTAGTCATGTCGTCATGCAGTTTTTACAACAGGTATTATTACTTTTATCGTGGAATTTAAGCTTTTATAAATCAAATAATGCAAACATTTCAAAATATTAGATTTTTCTGCATTCATTGTACACCCACATTTATGCTCTGAATAAAAGTGAGTTATTTGAGTAAAAATGAGTTAGACTTATAGTTAGACTACAATAAATGAGTAATTTCAATACTTCCATAAGCCAATATGAAATATGACTTCATTGACATTGACAATGGTATTACTGATTTATCAGGAGAATTAAAGGTTTAAGCTAAATTTCGATTGTTATTCACTTTGGAGTCCGATCATGCAATCAATATCAATTTCTCAATGAAAAAACGACTAATGGACAATTCATCCCAGCGGAAGTGCATCATGGAGGAAGCGAAAGAATGACTGCTACAAATCATGCCGCACGATCGAAATTTGTTATAAAAATCTTTACGTAGAATTTTATTTTTGTGTGAAATGCGCACTGACGCAAAAGAAACAAGAAAGAAAAGAATTTCCGCCCACACTGGTCATTCGACTTGAAAATGTAACCAGCTCTCTGACTGTGGTAGTCCAGGCTAATTTCATAATATTTGTCCAGTAAAATTTTGATTTTTGTGAGACTAATAACTTCAGGGCAACAACAGCGCTAGCTTCTTAGTTGGCTCCCTCTTAATTTTCTTTTCTCAGTATTTCCGTCAATTTTTTTCAGTATGAGTGTAAAAACGTTGTCATTTTTAAGGGAAACTGTAGTAGTCGCTGTAATGGCACTTCATATTACTTTATCAACGGCAGTTCTTCCGACCGTAAGACCACATCATCAACATACCGTCCTTGGAAGGGAGGACGGAAAAAATTTTATGCATGATAGTACTACATTCAGGGTGAGTTCTAATAGCCAGTTTCTTAAATTTTATTTTATGGGTAATTTAATTTGACTTACTAAACTTCAGAACTGGAAATCCGCAATGACGTATTGCCAAACTGAAAACATGCAACTGGCCGCATTTACTTCCAGGGCTCAAATTGACTTTGTAATTAAGAAACTTATCAGTAACAAAGCATTTGGCTGTAAGTTGTACTTCAAGTCAGGACAAAGGTTTAAAAATGTATTGTATTACCCCAACTTCATCTGCAAATATTTTTAATACAAATAATTTTGTACTTTTAACATTGCAGTTGTGTGGACCTCTGCTACGGACATGCAAACGCAAATGCCTGGTAACCTCACCTGGGGTAGCACTGGAATGCCCGTTGATCCCAAAATAATGGTGGGATTTCTACCCATGACAAACGCTACCAAATGCGCAGCACTTTACGTGAGCAGCACGGAGTCCTACTTCGTCATGAAGAATTGCAGCAATTCAATTGCCGGATTAATTTGCAGTCAGCGCTAAGGAGTAAATTAATATTTAAAAAAATATGCGAGATTTTCGGATTATGAATAATAAATATAAAAATATCACAATAAAATGTACTGAATTTTATTTAACGATATTGATGCTAACTTTGCTTGGAATATATTATACTACCAATGTTAGTGCCCATTATTGATGTAAAATACTACATCAAGATTAAGCCTTCCCCTTCATTTCGCTGCACAGAGCAATAGGAAATTTGTTAAAATATTTAACACTGAAATGTTTTAATTTAGTTATCCTGGTTGAGTTGTGCCTTCTTTTCTTTCCAGAAGCTTAGGTCAACTCGTGGAATTGCTTCCGAACTACAAGGCTGTCTTTTATTCCTACAAAGAATAAATGTGAAATTGTAGTCATATAATTGCATACAATACAAATCATTTCCGGAAGTCAATTTTATTCACTAGTAACTTACAAAAGTGAAGGTTTATGGAATACTAAAGGCTGCATTAAAGTGACATCATTTGAGTTATCGCAAAGGATTCTTGCAAGACTGACTTTCTTCAGTTGAGCAAGTTGAGCTAAAAAAACAAAATTATGAGCTGTGCAAAAATGAAAGAGATATAATGCTAAATGCAATGCCAATTTTTGAACTGTTACTCTGCTACCTTCTGTAAATCTTGCAGTGGTCTCTTCGTAAAAGAAGCGGTCGCCTCTTCTTAGTCTCGCAAACTGATCTCCGACAAGGCATAAAAATGTAGGTCCAAGAACAGCGCCTCTCACCGGTTTTTCAGAAATACCGCCAATATAAACGTCTATCTCATCTGGATTTGGGTAGAGCTTTCTCAGCACATCAACTGTCTATAATTAGCAGCAAAGATATTCTTTTAAAAAGGAAATGGTGCTTAACTAAAGCACATTTTGTGTCCGTCATCTTACTTTTTTATCTGTGGCTTGCTGAAAATCCGTCCACGAACTTAGCCTTTGTAAGCCGCATATCTCACGCCAGTCATTGTACGGCGGGATTCCGTGATCTCGCGCCCTTTGCATGTTAAAGGCTATCAAATCGAGACCAAACTTGGAGTCCTTAAACAGGTACTTTGTCACCTTTAATAAATTTTTTTACTAAATTACTGAAATGCAATGCAATTGCAGTCAACATGGAATGAAAAATATATTTTAAAAAATAAGTACCGCTTCTGATACAAAAAGGTCTAACTTTTGACACTCTTGAGTGGTCAGACCACGAACTAAATCGTCATATGCTTCGTACACCAAATCAGGCTGGAAATGAGTTTCTGGGAGTGACATATTTGTGGCAGTGCCGAATCGATTAATTACCCTATAAATGTATTAAAAGTCTTAAATTAAAATGTCCATTTTTGGGAGAGCAATAAATTTAACATGGGGTGATTTACTTGAGTGTGCCCTGCAGCATACTGTGCCCAAATCTGAATGCGGCGGAAGCAAACACGTTCGTGACAGAAGGATTAATCTTAGCATCATACAACTGTGTACTCCCACGCAAACTCGGAATCAGTCCGAATTTCTGCATGTACTCAGCGCCTAGAATTATCGGGAGAAATTCATTGTAAGTGATATGCTGCAGCTCAGCAACAACGATTCTCCTCGATTCCTGAAAGAGTGTTTCGTCATTCCATTCGGGATTAATTTTCTCCAGTTCTCGAGCCACTCTGTTGTGCTCCCGGAACCATATCGTATGCATTAAGGAAAGTTGAATTTGCTCATTTGTGCGGCCGTCCCCACTTCGAAAACAAAATCTTCCCGGGTTCGTCCCCGGACACTCAGCAGGACTTGGAGGCATGAGCTCCTTGCCATCAACGTTTTGTGCGAGTAGGCACCCTCCCTCAAATGATCGAAGTGATCTGGCTCGCCTTTCACTGGATGCGTAGATCACAGAGCCGTCCAAGAAATGAGTGATTTGATTTAGTTGTTCTCGTGGGCCCAAAGTGCATTCTTCTCTTGGTGCTGGTATTGTCCTATTTAAATAAATTGGCTATTACGTAATCATCAGTCCCTGCCTTTTTATTAAAAATTGTATTATATAAAGAGGCACTCCAAAATTCTAATACCTGACAAACTGCATGCATACCACATTAAAATCTCGATAGAATGAGTCCGTCGACGAAACGTCGACTGGGAAGCAGTCAGGATGCAGAAGGTCGGCATTCATTAGTTGGCCGTCTTGACAGCAGGATATACGAGTTGAATTTTCTCCTTTTACAATTGACATTTCTAACCGAAATAAATGTCAATATGAGTACTAGTCAATTGGGAACAGGTAAATAAAATATTAAAGTTGATACACTTTACGTACTAGTTAAATCGTGGGCTACGAATTGGCCTGAAATATAAGAAAATAATTCTTTTCATACTACCCTCCTGTTTTTTCAGTATAATTAAATACAAAATAGAAATTAAAATTCTTTATGTACCCCATTGCATCACTAATAATGTCAAATCTCTGTACGGCCTGTCTTCGTCCAGAACAAGCTGCTCACTAATTAGGCGAGGAGACGGTAGTGGTTGTCCGTTTGACTGGACGCGAGGGCTGTTTACTCCGTCTTCGTATTTAGGAGGAAGTATTCGCTGAAAGGCGGAAATGCTCTTTCCTAAAAATGCAAGCAATGAACAAAATAAATACCTATATCAAATTATTATGGTGAATTCTCAATTTACCCCAGTTTTGATTATTCTGATTGTTACAGCTTCCGTCAACGGTTCTGTAGGGAGAGTTCCAGTCACATTCTGCATCCCCTACCTCTGGACAAGCTTTTTCCGCGACTGTTCCCCGCAAGCTGAACTTTGGCAAGGCAAATGTTGCTTGAAGTGGAGTCAACTTGAAACTAATACATTTTGCATGAATTTCTCGCGACAATTGGAAAGCAACTTGAAATAGTTTAATCGCTCTGTCTGTATTTTCTAGTTACGTTTTCATGAGATTCAGAGAAACTTCAATGTTAAGCTGTGCATTACTGCTTATTTCCTGAAGCTGGCTGGTAGATCCAAGTAATTCCTGGTGGAGTGCCGCCGGGCTTCCTTTGGGAACTGTGATCTTTTTTAAGGTTTTATATTTATAAAAAAGTTAAATGCATTGAAAAATATTTGTACCTATGATGGCATTTTAATTCTAAATGGCTTAAGTTAACTCACATTTTTAATGAATAGAATATCCTGAATTTTTTCCGTTCTTATTTTCAGAGCGTGGATACTCGACTCAGCAACCTCCTGCAGCTTTCTTATTGTAATATGGGGAATGGGTACTTCCGGTGGCGGTGGAGGACGAAGAACCCCGTTCTCGCAGATATCTGAGTTGGCGGAGATTTCAGGGCGACTCTGACCGTCCTTGCCAGTTTCGCTTCCTGTGTCGCCAAAAGGGCAGCAAACACCATTCTGTTCAGCTTCCCTTTGCAGTTGGCACCTGCTGTCTAAATTATGTGGGTCATTGGCGTAAAGGAGTGCACAGTTTACAAAAGGAACGCAGACACCTTGCCGCTGTGCATGACAAAGGAAAAATCAAAAGATCTGAAATCCGAGTTCCATATAAACAAAGTCTACAACAACTACAACTTTGTCTTTATTTTCTTACCCCGTCCAATGTTTGGCAAACTGGAGCGTTTTCAGTTAAAGCATCTTCAAACACGATTTCTACGCTGTTTAGGGATCCACCATTATTGATATCACTGATTAGGCTAACCACTTGCTTGTACTGGCCAATGAGCACTATAACGCACAAAAAAGTTGCTAGACTTCCTCTGGAGCTCCAACTCCATAAAATTTGACAGCGCATATTTCCACAATTGGTTTCCTGCTCTTTTCACAAAGTTCTTCTGCAGCTGGCTCCTACTATTTCCGTTTTTATATGCTGTATGTAGGAAGCTATTTTTTGTGTGTGGAAATTTTTGTCTCGTCCCTATGTTTAAAGGCTGATGACTGCACTATTGGAAATAGAAAGCATCAATCCTACCACCCACGGGACTTGAAGGAATTTTTCAGGAAATTAAATGGATATGTGTGCCTACCCTAACTTATATTAGAGTGCGCCTGTAACCATATATGAAATATGAATGGAGTTATTTCAAGCTCGGCTATTTTCTTATAGGACAGAACAGAGTAGCTAAAGAAAGCAAAATTGTGTAAGGGAAGGGATGATACCTATGCTATAACCGTAAATTCCCGAGGGTCTCGTAAAAATAAAACAGCTTCTCATGCACTTCACTCACAAGCACAAAGAAGGGGCAGTTGAGGCTTCAATGAAGCAAAAAACTTTCAACAAAAAGACTATACAAAGTGAGCACGGATTTACTGAATTAGGTTTTATTTGAAATCTTTTTCAATATTTTCATATAGAAACTGAGCCTGATTAAAAACATATATTAAAAATAAATTTTGAATTTTGTTCTTCAAAATTAAGCAGTAATTATTAATAAATAATTTAAACAAAAGTAATAGTTTGGATTATTCAGCCTGGCACAAATTTGAAATATATTTGTTGTAAGTAAATAAAATTATATATTTGAAGGCGATTCTTGACAGGAGTTTCCACAGTGCGCAGTACGACAGCACTTCTTTTTGCCAACGCACTGAGTATCGGCAATACATTCGTCTTCGCATTTGCAACTTTCCTTAAGCCATGCAGACCCGGGCGGGAGATCGGGACAATTTCCTGGTTTGGTATGATATATATTCCCGGCTGAAATATATTCAAAACGGTAAACATTTTTTTGTAAATTACGAAAGTAAATTTGGGACATTGTATGCCAGAAAGTCGAATGTGTTTGCAGCTTACGGTTAACGTCGGCATCGCACGTAATCGCAAGGTCGTCGTACCCGACCGCGGCTCCCAGTATTGGTGTTCTTACTTATGGACTCTGTCAGCAATCCACCAGCTGCAATTGCTATGGACGTAGCCATCATCAAGTATATTACGATGATTCCTCTCATTTTGCAAAAAAATGGCGCGTCGACTAAAAGTTTGACTTAAGATACTTTTTTATGATGGTTCAGCGTTGCTGCTTCTTTTAATTCAGACGATGAGATTGAATTTTTCGTTCCTATTTATACGAAGTGCGTCTGCATGCGGTTTACGTATTCAGACTGCAGGAGCATTTTCTATCTCCTGTACACATTTTAAAAAGGCTTAACAAAGTCGAGTGGCTCAAAATAGTAGAAAAGGGTAGTAAAAAAGGACAAAATGACCTTTATTTAGCATAAGGTTCCCTTGTACCTAAAAAATTGAAAGTTGGGTTTCGAACAACTACGAAGAAACAAGCAGCAATAATGCTCGTACTAAATTATTATCTCTAATCTCATATTTTTAAATGAGTTTTTTTGTATTGTCGTACCAAACCAAGTCTTAGAAGCACCGAACTGGAATCTTTCCACTCATAATTGAAAACCAGCTTTGTTCACGTGGTTTTCCTATAGGAAAAAGCTTAAAAGCTATCGACCCCTTTCTCACTTCTCTCAACGGCTTTCTTTTCACTCATCCAAAAATAGATAATCGCAATGAGAAGGGAGCTTATTCCACAGCATATTGCTTGTTCATAGATTTAAAAAAAAATAGCCAGCTCAAGGCATTTGTAGTGAAGAAAGGGTAAGGATTACTGCTCTTTTAATGCCGTTGAAATGGTAATATTAAATTTGTAGGAAAGGTCACTTACATACCCAGTCACTTTGGGGGTGCTCCTAAAATAGATACTTTTTTGTCTATTTTAAAGCATTACGGATGGATATTATGCACATCGAATTACCTGCTATGCGCCTGGACACATCATTTACATTGTTAGTAAAAATACATACGTATGCTGTCGCTGAAAAACGATGAGAGGACAGTTATGGGATGGAATGACCTGGGAACTTTCCGCTAACAAATGTGTGCATGGTTTGTTCTTTGAGCAAAAAAATCAAAGGCATATTGTTTGCAATGTTAATCGTGACTATAGTTGAAAAACTCTTAGGACGCGATGTTAATAGTATGTACTTAAAAAGTTTAATATTGTAATTCTGCGATACTACTTTCACCTTGGCTCAATTAACCTTGTGGATGATCTTACTCCTCTCCGTTGTATTGATCTGGGAAATAATGCGAGCGTTAACATGCTTTTAATTACAAGCTCTTAAAATTTAATGTATTTAGTATAATTTTAACTTACTTAAAATAAAATCACACCTGCATGTTTGGGAAATTGATTTCTACAAAATAATAATTACTTTTCAAGTTTCACTTCCTTATAAGCGAAACTGATAACGGAAAATATTAGCAACAGCAAAATAGTAGTTCCTGCTTCGTGT
Organism: Acrocyrtus sp. NNG-2020; assembly: GCA_027744115.1. Classification (NCBI taxonomy): domain Eukaryota; kingdom Metazoa; phylum Arthropoda; class Collembola; order Entomobryomorpha; family Entomobryidae; genus Acrocyrtus; species Acrocyrtus sp. NNG-2020. The sequence goes on from JAHZND010005318.1 coordinate 24,277, forward strand.
CCTAAGTTTTTGCTTGCAAATCTATATTTGCTCAACAGTGCAAAAAAGTTCAAGAGTGCTAACCATAATATAACATAGCAATTCTGAAAATTATGCAGGCGGAAGGGAAGAGCACGCCACATATCGGTTACTCCCATTTGCATTGGCAGCTTTAAGGTCGCCAGATTGCGAAATTGTCTTCATCGAATATTACCTATACCGTTTAAAACCTGATTAGCAGTTATTTCATAGGCTTGCAAAATTAGATATTGGCTTACTTTGACTCAGGGAAGTACTCTATTCTACCGTCGCTTGCTGGGCAGGTTTACAAAGCTTTATTTTTCTTATTACAAGTTAGCAAATAAATAGATAATGTCCCTGTCGGAGACGAATCCCACACTTTTTCTAGATCATTATATGGTAACAAAAGCGCGGGTGGACAGTATTCTCAGAAGGTATCCAAGAATGAGGGACATTCACAATATTTCGTTATACAGAACAGTGTACGTCACAGTTCCTATAATAATTTCGAAGTTAGTAGCCTCGGCACTTAACAGGACATTGACAGTTCCGGAAGCAACGCTGGGATGGGAACAAGTTCCCAATTTGTTTGAAAGAAAGCATCCAACTATTGTCACTTCAATTCAGCCATATGACACTCGTGGCAGAACAGTCTATGATTTGTGGACATTTTACAGAACACAAAATTTTACAAAGACTGAACTACCTACTTTTGTTCAGGTGTATCGAGTTGACGTTAATTTTGCTTATTGTGGCAAAATTCGGGAAAAAGCCTGGGCTAGTGACTTCTCATTATCTACTTTAACAAATGCATTTGACATTCATTCCTGGCTATTTGCGATAGCTTCCTGTATCATAATTAGCATATTGCTTTACCTTGATAAACGAATTAAAATAAGTGAAATTTCGCAAGCATTTCTGCACACATTTGCAGCTATGGTAACTGCATCGCACAGTAAAAACTCGCGACTATTATTACTTTGGATGTTTTGCACCGGTAACCTTGCAAACTACTACTCAGGCAGTATGTCAAGTCGCCTGATAAGCCCTGCAGGATATTATACTATGTCATCTTGGGAACACCTCGAGAAAAATAATTTCACAATGATGCACCCGCAGATAATTGTCGGTCTTTTAATTAATCAGTCGCTGTTCTCTGCTCCTGACGACAGCATAATGCAGCTCACTTCAACGCTACTTACATGCAGGCGTCTCATCTCAAAAATGGTATTTGCGGACTACGTGGAGGAGCTATTCAGTGAGATGGCATTTGGAGAGAAAGTGGCTACGTTCTCTGGGTGGAGCTGGATGATGGGATACATTGGGGCGATTAAAAAAATCTATCCGAAACTGAAGGAAAATGGTAGGGACTGTTGGGTGGGAAAGGAGCTGATAAATGCTGGAAATTTCTATTACGGCTTCCTTCCTCCAAACAATAAGGAATTGAGAAGGGTTTGGAATCTATTAGCTAGCACTGGGATTTATCATCGGTGGGCAGTAGAAGAAGCTGCATTATGTCATTCTACTCGAGTTCAGGATCGGTCTCGTGTAATATCTTCAACGAAGATGAAGGAGGAGAAAGCGGAAGCGAAAGCATTACAGTTACGGGGGAAACTTATGCGAGTTTTCTGTGTCTGGAGTGTGCTAATTGTTACATGTTTGCTTGTATTTTTTATTGAAGCCCGTTATTATTACAATAATTATTGGTGTCCTTTCAAACTACTTGCCATTACTGCCATGCATTAATAAGTAATTATAATTTTTTAGCAGATTATGCTTGTAGTTTACGGACTGTTACTGTTCTTAGTAGACGTATTATTGGACTTTCAAAATACCTATATAAATTCAATTCATGATAAACTAAACCATGATGGAAGCTTATAGTAGATAAGTATTTATCTACCTAAAATGAAACAAAATAAAGTAAAAGTAACTGTTGTGTATGCTGCAATTGCTGCATGATTGTTTTCCCCTAATTTGCTTCATGCGGAAGGCGGAAGTTGACTGATATTATTCGATATTCTCAATTTGCACTACCCTTACTTTTTAAGAACATTCACTTCCTTGATTAATTATTTACGGGTAGTCTTCAATCAGACTATCAGACATTTAAATTTATCCTCAGGGCATGTTTTCATTATGCAAATCATTGATTGGGACCGTAACAGTACATAATTATTTATACTATTTACGTCAAGACAAAAGCACTTCCGCGATAATTTACTTCTAACTAGGGAGATAACATTTTGGCAAGGACAAGCATAAGTTACACTTTATGTACGTCAAAATTGGCAAAACCTGGAAGTGATTACACCATAGCGAGCTAGTATAATATTATTTCTGTAAATTTCCTGTTTCAAGGATAACTGAAAAATGCAAAAAGCAACTATCGTATCCTTTCTGTAGAACATTCATTCACACTGCCCCATTTTAGCTACCATAAGCACCATTTACTAAAAATTTTAACTACAACGCAACGTTTTCTTTAGGACAGAGTTAAATTGGCAAATAAATTGCGATTTGAAAATTTAATACATTAAATACGGATCGTAGGTTAGTTATATCAATGGCACAGTTGATTACCCCGCTTTATCTAGACTTTTACGATCTTAATCAATCAACGGTCGACAATATTCTCAGGACGTACCCCAAAATGAGAGACATTCACAATGTCTCTCCACTTGGGCCGATATTCTACACCGTTCCCCTAATAATTTCAGGACTCCTCGCCTCAGCTGTCAATAGAACTTTGATTGTGCCTAATGTGAAATTAGGAGTAGGTCGGACTCCAAATTTACTGGCGGGCGAGAACGCATCCAACCATCGTTCCATATATTATGCCACATGGCACTTACGGCAGATCTATTCATGATTTATGGCCCCTATACAGGAATCATGGAATGGCTTCCCTGTCGCCACCCAAATTTGTTCAGGTTTTGCCAATACAAAAGAACTTTGCATATTGTGCTACTAAAAAGGAGAAAGGCTTCCGCAGTGTCTCTATAATTTCGATACTTACAGATTCGTCTGATTCCTCAACATCAATTCTGCTGCTCATCTCCCTTGTCGCAGTTAGCATAATAGTATACTACAGTTCAGCAAATAAGATTTCTGAAATGAGTCTTTCCCTTCTGCTGACATTTGCAGCATTGGTAACTACATCGCGAAGTCAGAATTCAAGATTACTACTACTGTGGATGTTTGTCTGTAACTTTCTTGCAAACCAGTATTCGGGAAACCTGGCAAGCCGCTTTATAAGTCCGGCTGGATATGACACTTTAGACAACTGGGAAGATCTTGAGAGGGAGAACTATTCATTGATCCACTCTCACAAAAACGTGATTATCTCACTTAATCAGACTCTCTTTTCAAAGTCGTATGAGCAGACCAACCTCACGCAAATTCTAATTGTATACAAACGTCTTCTTTCAAAAACGGATATTTGTGGATGACGTGGGCGAGATGTATGAAAAAGCGGCGCTGGGATACACTCAAAAATTTGCTCTTTTTGGACGTTGGACTTGGACAATGGGATTTACCAAATTGGTACATAAACGGTTCCCAAGTTTACGAGAAAAGGGGCGGGACTGCTGGATTGGGAAGGAAGTGATTGAAGGTGGAAATGTCTATTTTGGATTTCTGTCTCCAAACAATGAGCAACTTAGAATTGTATGGAATCGTTTAGACAGCGCTGGAATATATCGTCTGTGGGCTCTGGAGGAAGAAGGACTTTGCCATTCAGCACGTGTTCAGGATCGGTCAAGTGTGCTCTCCTCAACTAAAGTGAAGAAAGAGAAGGAAGAATTTAAAGCATTACGACTGACTGGGAAACTTGTGAGGGCGTTAATGATGTGGCTTGGTTGCACAGCTATCTGTTTGGTTGTTTTTCTGGAGGAAATTTTATGGGCTCAGATTTTTTCACTGGTGTCTCTGCAGTACATACTTAAATTGATAACGCCTTCGTTGTTAATATTGTTCTAAAACAAATATAATTTCATAGATGAGCTAAGAGATCGCAGTTTTACGTTTTTTGGCTGTGACTTATATTCGGTGAGAAACTTATTGCAATGAATGAAGAACAGCCTTCCATTTTTAATCGTTAAATTTAAAACTTAAATTACAATTTACGAACGTTTGTTTTTGTGCTTAGAGGGCGTGACGACATTGCGACTTAACACTTATACACCTGCCGCCATTGGCTCTATTGGAAATTGCAAAATGTAATAGTTGTTTTTAAACTACCAACCAAAGCTTCTTCAACACTACACTGCTCCTATATCTCGCTACCTTATTTTTGCATTTTATGTAAGGTAGACGTATACATCTGGCCTAAAATTTTGCCCTTCACCTAATCCACCACCTTCCTCCTTTTTTTATTCCACCACCACAACTTTCGCAACCAATTTTTCTTTCTTCTCCCGTTCGATCCTCTTCCTATTTGCAGCGTACAGCGCATGAAAAAACAGAAAAATCGCCAAACGTAAACGCAGAGCGAGGGACGAGCACAAAGCCAGCCTCGCGGAGGCAGGGGCGGATTTTTCTTTTCCTGCATTTCTTTTCGTCGTGCGTGGCTGCTTTTTTCAAGCAAAAGCGTACGCTCTATTTTGTACCGGCTCGGGGGCTGGCTAGTAGCGGCGGGGGAAACGAGCGAGTGTGCTTGCTTAGCTTTGACTGCTGATTTAGTTGTTGTTGCAGGATAGGACCGGAGCTGGAGAGAGAAGACCGACGACAAGAAAGAAAGAGGCACACAAAAACAATTTTCACACGAATAGGCAGGCTGAGTTTGAAGTGTTTAGTAATTTTTTGGTGAGTTATTTTTAAAAGTTACTTATTAATTTTAATTTGGCAGGTTGTAATTGTGGGGTTGGGAGGAATAGGAGTATAGTATAGTAATGATAGTGGTTGTTGATTAGTTAAGGTTGATTTTTTGGAAGATTGAAATTTTTGGAAATTTGTTGAAGGTTGGAAGGCAAGGTAGTTTGAAGAAGGTGGTTTAATAATTTTGAACTGTGAATTAAATTAATTCTGGTTTGTTAGTGCCAAGAGGAGTTGGAATATTATGCAGTGTTATTGGATTGTCATGGTGATAACTATGCTTAACTATATATTTTTGTATTTGACAGTGTCGGTCACTACGGGTGGGTTACGAACTTACGAGTACCGGAGATTATTTTACCAAGTTGTTAACTCAACTGAATTTATTTTGGTAAGTTGATTAATTTTAAATTAGTATTAATCGTAATCCTCTAGTGAATGTTAATTTTAAAATTCGTCGACTTGCCTTATATGATAGAATAAGTACCCAAGTACCGTAGTAGTTCGTTCAGTTAGAATTGAATTCATCTCTATAGCTGAAAATGTGAGGAATTCTGTATTTTGGCTCAACAACGAGACTAATTATAAATAATATTTATAAATGATACAGAATCAAAATGGCGGATGACTCAGACTCAGGCTCGAACGCCGGGAGAGAGACCGAACAGGATCAGGAGTTCGTCGTAGAAAATATCTTGGACAAGCGGAATGTGGCAGGGCAGGTGGAGTACTTGCTGAAGTGGAAGGGGTTCGGGGACGAGGAAAACACTTGGGAGCCTGTGGCGAATTTGGGATGCCCGGACTTGATCGACAAGTTTGAACAGCAGAGGAAAAAGAAGAAGGTGAGCAGTATTTAATTAGTTAATTTAACTAAATAATTAGAACCACAGCATGTTATATACCACTATGTAGGAAGTGGGCTGTCTTAGAACGATTTTGATATTAATTGAATATGATCTGAAAGGCGGAGCAGGACGAGAAGAAATCTAGTACCGGGGCTCGCATCAAGAAGCGCAAAGCGACTGCCACGGTGACCAGTGGCGATGACAACAACAAGGAGAACAAGCGAGAGGTCAGCTCTGGAGGAGGCCGCTCACAACAAGAAGAAGAGTTCTAAGGTCTGTTTGGCTAAGCCAAATTGGCTTCCTTACTAAAATAATTATTAATTAACTAAAGCTGAATAATAAAATGTTGCTTGTATTATCACTACTGTGTCATTATTGTAAATTCATTTTACTAAAAATGAATGATAAAATTTGAAAATAATCACTAATTTTTTTGTTTGGGCTCAGGTGCCAACGCGTGGGTGCAGCTGTTCCGAGATGACTGGGTTTGAACGGGGACTTCACGCGGAGAAGATTATCGGGGCAACTGACTCGGGCGGGGAACTCAAGTTCTTGATGAAGTGGAAGGACACTGATGAATCAGAATTCGTTCCAGCGAAGCACGCGAACGTCAAATGTCCGCTGCTTGTCATAGCGTTCTACGAGGAGCGACTCACCTGGAATGCCCCCACTGACACCTCCGATGACGATGACGAGTAACTTAATTATTTAATTTTTTAAACAGTGAATTTTGATTGAACTAAACTGATCTGTGAGTGGGCTGTTTCTATGGTATTGTATGTACGTTTGTCTACTTTTTTTATTTGTTACGGAACTCAGTGGGAGTAAAATGAAGTGTATTATAAGTCATTAAGACATTTATTTTGTAGCGTTGTTGTGGAGACTCTGTGGTTTTTCAGTATATGTATAAAATAAACACGTGAGTAAATATATAGTCTTGCCTGCTTTAACAAGATGTGTGTGTTTATTTAAGTGCGCTATATTTATGCTCTTCTCTCGTTCTACTTAAAAATCATTCCACATAACGCAAACGCAAATACTTTATACAGTAAGAAAACAACAAAAATAATTATTTCCTTGTTTTAAAACAATTTTGCTATTATCTTTCTAAATTTAATTTTTTGTGTATTGTTTTTTAATACAATACTATATAACTGAAGGAGCACTTTTTTCTTTAGAGTATCTTTTTCGAAATCAATGGCTAAAGTTTACTGGTAACTAGTAACTAGTGACGTTTTAGGCTATTTCCGTACTAAAAAATTGAAAAAAAATATTTCTTGTTTTAACAGAAGCATATAATTTGGATTTCTCTTCCGCGAATGGTATTTACAATGCAAAATTTGTTGCGAGCTATTTATAAAGAACGTGTTATGCTAGCATCAGATAAAAAGCGAGCACTATTTCCTGGTAGCACTCTTCGACTCTTCCCCAAAAAGAACTTTTTATAGTTACAGCTTTTTAGATTTTGTAGTCGTTCAGTTCAATGTAGCAAATGTGTTTAGTTTTCGCTAATTTTTCAGCTTGCACATTTAAGTGTGTAGTTCTTATTTAGTATTTAGCAATTAACTTTCTGGAATAAGTTCGGCAACCGCCCATGTCGATATCACATGCAACACCAACACTCTTCCTGGATCTTTACTTCCTCAACCAAGGGACGGTTGATTCCATTATTCGGAAATATCCAAGAATGAAGGACATTCACAACGTTCCCATATCCAAATTAATGACTCGATACTTTCTCGTTCCCATTATTCTTTCTGAAGTGCTTTCCTCAGCAGTGAACAGAACGTTGTCAGTGCCCAGCAAAACATTAGGAGTAGGTCGGGTTCCAAATCTCCTTGAAAGAGCAGCTCCAACTATTGTCCCTTCAATTATGCCATTCAACACCCGTGGCAGGACAATTCAAAGCTTGTGGGCACAATACCGTAACTCCGAGTCAAAGGAGCGACCAGCCTTTGCCCAGCTTTATCCACTAAACACAAATTTTGCCTATTGTGGAAGAAAAAAGGAGCGAGGGAGTAGTAACACAGCTTCACTCACAGTTTTAACTGATTCATTTGACCTCACAACATGGATACTTGTGGTCATTTCCCAAGTTATGATAACTATTTTGGTTTACTTTAATGCGAAAACTAATATTACGGAAATTTCGCACGCCTTTTTAATGACATTTGCTGCGTCAATTACTGAGGGGCAAAGTAGAAATTCCAAGTTACTGGTGCTCTCCATGTTCTGCTCTTATTTCATTGGAAACTATTTTTCAGGTAACTTATCAAGTCGCTTAATCAGCCCTCCTGGATATGAGACTTTCTCTAAGTGGGATGATCTCAAGAGAAATAATTATACACTGATGCAATGCCAGAAAACTGTAGGTCGCTTAATTAACCAGTCTCTGCTTTTAAACTACGGTGGCTCCTACCGGGGTTCTTCCCATATTTACACATTCAGACGTCTCCTTTCCAAAGCGGTTTTTGTCAACAATTTGGAAGAATTGTATGCCAATATAGCACATAAGGAAAATGTCGCTGTTTTTGGGGGGTGGACCTATATGCTGAGCATAATTGAAATTCTAAGGAAGCTGTATCCGAATATGCGAGAAAGTGGAAGAGATTGTTGGGTCGGAAAAGAATTAGTTGATAGCGGACAAATTTACACAGCATTTCTTCCTCCACACAGTGAACAATTGAAGTATGTATGGGCTCAACTAGTGAGCACTGGAATATATAATAGGTGGGCAGTTGAAGCCGCTGCATTGTGTCATTCTGTACGTGTGCAAGATCGCTCCCGGGTCACTTCGTCAATTCAGGTGAAAGCTGAGAAGCTAGAAGCCAAAGCATTGCCATTAAGTGGCAAAATTGTAAAAGTTTTTAAACTGTGGCTGGTAGGAATTTCCGTATGTTGGATTGGATTTGCAGCAGAGCTCGTTAAGGCTATGGTTTTTACAAAATATGGAGTGAATAGCTTTACAATTACGAATCAGCTAACCAAAATGAATGCTGCAAAATTTTAGAGTATTTTCAGATAATTGATAGAAGACCTGCAATTTTCATTGTTAAGCCGTAGCCTCAAAAATACAATTTGGTGCAACTTAATTAGTCACCTGAACGCTTTTCGATTCAGTTGGCTTTAAAAATAGTTCTGCTAAAATGTATGTTTCTGTTTCTGTGAAAAAAAGGTTTTATTTTTGTATCGTGGATTAGGCTTCACATTAATATTTACGTGACGTGCACTGGTGCACTTTTCTTAAAAACATAAAAAGTGATGGTTATAAATAAGCAAATTCTATTCTATAGAGACAAAGACGGCAACAACAAATATAACCAACTTTTTAGAATTTTACTTACAACTTTAAAATTTACAATACATAGATAATAGAGTTTACCGACGAAATCTAAAAATATGGCTCTGTGCAATTTCTCTATTTAAAAAGTTAGTGAACTGTAATTGTGTTTTCTAAAAAATACTATTTAATTGCTTTTGTTCGTGTTGAAAGCTATCATAGAAGTGGAAGTAGTGTAAATATTGGTATCAGTTAGTATGTACATTTTTTTCAATTGGTTGTAATTGTGTTTTCTAAAAAATACTATTTAATTGCTTTTGTTCGTGTTGAAAGCTATCATAGAAGTGGAAGTAGTGTAAATATTGGTATCAGTTAGTATGTACATTTTTTTTCAATTGGTTGTGTATATCTAAATTGTCAACGAAACTGCCACATTGCTTATATTAGGGCTACTAATTATCTCAATTATCTTAGCGCCGAATGATTTCCGTGTGGTGCAAATTTACAATAAAGTTTTGCGATGGTAACACTAATCAGTAGTTATAAAATGTCTGAATTTTGCTATGTATAGCATTTCCCAAAAGTTTAAAGGAAACGTTTCATCGTTTCATGTACTAATGTCATGCCCGTTTGTGACCCAAAAAATTGCTTCCTGGTTTCCATGCTTTTCCCAGAGCAGTTCATTTAGCTACAGTCTATGCACGCACTGGTTAGCGGATTTAATTGTGCTTTTAAAATATCTGGTCTATTAAATAATCTGATTTATTAAAATATCCCTAGCAACACTTTACTGTAGGCTGATATTTTGCAGTCAACGTTCCTTAATTTAAAATTTGTCTGTTAACAATGGTCACATCGCCGACAAACCCTGTCATTCTGGACTTCTACTATATCAGCCAGACAGCAGTGGACGAAATTAACAGAAAATACTCGCGAATACGCGACATTCACAATGTTTCTGTACCTGGATCATTATCCGTTCACTTCATCGTTCCAGTAATAATTTCGGGGCTACTTGCGACTGCAGCAAACCAAACACTGGTGGTGCCAGGTAAAACGTTGGGATTAGTACCAGCCCCAAATCTTTTGGAAAGAACAGCTCCAACAATCATTCCAACAATTATGTCATTCAATCTTCTGCGTAGAACACCCCAAGATTTATGGTCATTTTATAGGACTAACAGATCTCAAGCACTACCAAGTTTTGTGCAGATTTACTCAATGGAATCAAACTTTGGCTATTGCGGAATAAAACAGAAGAAGCCCGGAAGCGGGATCTTTTCGATATCGGAACAGTACATAGTTGGTCTACCAATGTGGGTAGTTGTAATCATTTCATATGTTATAGTCAGCATACTGGTTTACCTTAGTGCAGCAATAGGCATTTCCTACGCATTCCTTCTAACTTTTGCTGCATCGGTGAGTGCCTCGAAAAATCGAAACTCCAAACTGTTAATACTTTGGATGTTCTGCTCTTATTTTTTCGGCAACTACTACGCTGGCAACATAGCAAGTCGCCTGATAAGTCCTCCTGGCTACGTCACGTTAGCTACTTGGACTGCTCTAGAAAAAAATAATTTTACATTGCTACACTATGAGAAAACCGATGGCCGCGTAATTAACCGACTAAAATCTTTCAATTTTGGTGAAGGTGTGCTACTCACACCAGCTCAGCGTACTCGTCTACGCCTCCTTTCAAAAGCCATTTCCGCTACTAGTTTCGAACAATTCCTCAGCAAAACGGAAAAACGGGAAAAAAGTTGCTGTTTTTGGAGTATGGACATATGTGTTGAGATTAATTGAGGAAATAAAGAATAGGTCTTCACAGCTAGAAAATTCTGGACGAGATTGCTGGGTTGGTAAGGAATTAATTAGTAATGGAAACTTTTACTTTGGATTCCTTCCTCCGAGCAGTGAGAAAATTAGAATTTTGTTCAGTCACTTCATTAGTGTGGGTATTTATCATCGGTGGGCAATAGAAGGGGATAGACTGTGTCAGTCCGCACGGATTCAAGATCGTAGTAAAGTTATTTCACCAACTCAGATGAAAGTTGAGAAAGTAAAAGCAAAATCATTACCTTTAAATGGAAATCTTGCAATGGTATTTAGAATGTGGCTTGTTTGTATTGCCATTTGTTTATTTGGATTTGTTACTGAATATTGTTATTCCAAATTTTTCGTCATTGATAGCTTCAATATCTGCCACAGGCGAGCTGACATGTTAAATTTTCATATGAGTATAAGCCATAATAATTAATTATATCTAATTATACTAAGAACACTAAAAAATAAAATAACACTCCATTTGTTTACCATGCTTAAACTTAAATTTTGGTATTGCTATGTTTTTACAATTTCATAGTTTAGCAAAATAGCATTTCGTAATGTTTGCCCGATGCAATAAATTGACATGAAAATATTTAAATCGGCCGGAACGAATTATTCTGTAAGATAATTAAATGTGTTGCTTTGCTACTTATATTCACTTTCACTTCAGCAAACCTAACTGTTGTTGGTTGCGGGACTGGGATTTAAATACTATATTTAGACAGCGACATAATCGGAACAGTTACATGAGTGCATATGATCCGTAACGGTGGATTTACGTCAGTGTTTTACGTCGATTATTTTGTGCCACACAATACCCTTTACAGTTGTAGTTGGTCATATCTTGACCAAATACGTTTTATAAAGAAAAATGATGCATAATTTCTCTATTATGAAATGCTCTGAGAAAATATATTTTTTAATCAATTTTCATGCATGGTAACTGACTATAAAAATCGGAATATTTTTAAGCGTCGATCACTTCAAATTGACTATATTATGTAACAAAAGGCGTTTCTTCAGGTTGTTCCATTCCAAACCGTATCCAAGTGCTTTTTGCCAGCGAAATTAGTCAACCAAATTCTAAATGCAATTTGGTGGCAGAACACTGTCGTTAATAAACCGAGGGGCTATATAAACGTGCCGAGACGTTGAGAGTACCATTCGCGAATTTTAATGTTAATGCAAAGTTACACTAATATATAATGTGGATCATAAAACTACACAGAAAGTGCAAATTTCCATCCCCGCTAATTTTTCTTCTCTTTGGATGGCCTATCATTAAAAGGACTGAATCTACCAAGAAACTATGTCTGCCATCAAACGACGCGGCAGTTAAAAATTTCTATGAAAAAATGTTCTCCGTGTGGGGTACTCCATACGGTCCTGTCGATTTGAGTGCCTACTCAGATCTGGAAAAGAGTGGGTGTCTCTTCATAGTAACAAGCTTTCTTAGTGTCCACCTCACATCCTCAACACGTCCTATCATTATCCGCAAGATAACGCCGGCCTTAATACTGGAAAATGGAAAAATGAAGGATCCGTTGTGGATGCTGGAAAACCGAGTTGATACGTCCAAGATGCTAGTTCAAAAATGCCCTACAAATTCTCGGTGGCCGTACTTTAGGACGTGGTGCTTTAAAGTACACATCCTTTATTTGACTGCACACTCCAAGCCATGGAACTGTGAAATTTCTCTGACGCTGTTTCCTCCTACGCTTAGCCAACAAGATAGGGTCGTGCTTGGTAAATTCTTTTTCGAATTCAGATATCCACGTATCATTCACTTTGACAATACTAACTGGCAGTTTGCTCGGGCTGGGCCAAGCAGCGTCACAACCTTGCACATCTTTGCAGTGACTTCTCCAACATGGAATCTTCATTTTGAAGGGACCAAAAAGTATCAGTCACTGATAGCTACTTGGATAGTGGAGATGTTTACGAGGGATACCTACTACTTCTCCCACAAACATCCACATGGAAGAAACTTCGCATTTTTTCTAGTCACATTAAAGGAGACTACGTCAGGATATCTTCAAGTGAATTATTTTGAGTACATGGCACCAACTCCTCCGCAGCATGAGGATGTCACCACTTCACTCGTCAATCTAGGTCGAAGGTTGACCACAAAAATCATTTCAGAGACCGTGAGAAGCACCTGGAGTGAATGGGAATTTTATGTGGTTAAATATTACTCTCAAATGAAAAATGTTTTTGATGCTTGCTCCCACTACCTGTTAAAAAGAAGCACATTTGGAAACAGTAAGAAATATTATAGTCATGTGCCTCACGTTCTGCTGGAATCTTTGAAAACCATTCTTGGCAACTTCAGCTACACCAATAGCAAAGAATCTCCTACCGAGTGGTGCCGAAATAGTCGTAAGGTCAAGGAGCGCGTTGTCTTTAAAAGTCCACTCGTTCCGCTAATCGACACAATGTATAGGTTTGGACGAATGCTGCACTATCCACTATGGCTCCATGATGAATTCAACAACTTTGAAATTATAGTTTGCGGCACCCGAGGGGTGGAACGGAAGCCATTTGACCAACTCGTAAGTGTTTATGACTGGACGGTCTGGGTGGCAGTAGTACTATCTGTGCTCGCTCTAACGGAAGCTCATAAACTGCTCCATTCATTCACTGGATCGATGCAGCCATCATCTCATCTTTATCTTTTACAAAGTTTTGGGAAGGTTTTAGTGGAACAGGGAGATCCACTTACTAGCAAAATCCTTGAGGGTAGCAGGAGCCAATACATTCCATTTGGAATATTTCTTCTTGGGGTGGCAGTGCTCACTAATGGGTATAGGCACACAAATATTTCAAATATGATGATCCCCTCCAAGCCACTGCTATATGAAAACCTTGCGCAATTGGCTAAGGATAAGGTGTTGCCGTATACAAAAACTGTATACCAGTACATACATGTCGATCATATTGCAAAATCAACTGAAAATTACACATGGAAAGAGTCAACGTATGACTCGTACCTAAGAGTGGACGGACATTTGGTAATTGACTTTGCATCTTCTCTTAAACAAGCCTTCATGTTAAATGAGATAAACACTTACAATAGCGAAGACTTGAAGGATCAGGAACAAATTTTAAGTAAAACCCAGTGGATACCTACTAGTCAAATGACCACCTTTTTGACTGCCCCCTACAACGTGACACTGAAGGAGTACGCAAGAATTCACAAGGGAAGAACGAAGGATGATTACTTAAAGGTCGAAAGCAAAGTGGTAGAGGAAAACGTGACGGAATGCAAGAAGGGAAGGAAGGCCGCACTATTCCTGCCGATTAATCTTGCCGAGGAATTTATCCGGGAGAGGATGTCCCGAGAGGCGTATGTAAGCAAGAAGACGTACATAAGTCGTTCTTTTATGTTCCACTTCGTTGGAGTTGTTCCCTCAACTGTTGTCAAGAGATTGGAAAGATTTAAAGCATCGGGGATATACCAGAGATGGATGAAGCATTCTTGGAGCTTTGAAGATGTCCCAGACCAGAAACTCTTCTTTAAGTCGGGATTCGCAGAGTAATTCGAAAAATCATGAATATATAGTGATTCTTAGCATAGCATGGTATGGGCTCTCATTGGCAGCTTTTGGGTTTGTCTTAGAGCTGTTTTTACGACTTATGGCGTTTGTATTGAATAGGAATCGGAATAATTTCAAGCATATATAGTAACTAACTGTTAATGTCTCATTCCCCCTTGCTCATGCTCCTGACCAAAAGGATTGGTCGTCTGAGAAATTATCTTTTACTTTTAACTAATCATACTTAGATTAGCTGAACTGAAAACATATTTCCCTACATTATTTTAATTTACTATAAACGACATGTAATATGCTACAAAAACAGGAAGTGGTCTTATTTAATGAAATTTCAGGTACGTACCTAGGTGTAAACATAAGTAAAATAATTGTTGTTTACTTATAAGTCTCGAAAATCAACCCGTAGGACCTTATTTTATACATTAACTAATATCCGGTGTATATGGCTAATTTGGCTACACAGTTTAGCAGTAGGAAATATGGTCTATTATACTAAACTTCCTATTTTCAGTTTAACTACTACACAAAAATTAATCTGGCACTAACTGTACCAATGTATTAGTTTTATCAAATAAATTATGTTTGAAGGAAGTATAATATAGAAATGGGTTTGAATAAATTATGATATATCTAGTTAATGTAAACCAGAATTTTTAAAACAGGAAAGTAGTTCGAAGTCACTGACCCAAACTACATTAGTGCTCTGTAGAAGCTATTCCTACCTAAGCCATTATTTTGAGCCTAAGGTACACAGCATGAGTAGTACCGTTTTTATTTCACTTGTAAACTCGGGAAATTCTATTGAAAATGGAACTAAAACTGTCAAACAGAAAGTTTTTAATTTTTACTGGTGTCAGATTTGCATCCGCTTATATGAGGACATTCGTTATTTTTTTAATACTACTTTGCATTCCAAACATGAAGGCTACTAATGACACGGCTATGTTTACAAAACCTCAGATATACACAGCAGCCAATAACAAAGCTGTTGAGAGCTTAGCCAAGGATTTATTTTTCATTTGGAAAGAACTTTCAACTGCTCCACTGAATTTGACCAAGTTAAACGAATTAGAAAGTTCTAACTGTATAATTATACTGACAAATTTTGTTGGGGTAGATCTTGCAGAAATTAGCCAGCCTGTTATAATCCGAAAACCTGTTTTAGCTGTTCTTAACGATGAACAAATTTTAGCTGCTGATCATCGAACAAAACTTACTTGGATTCTGGAAAAGAAGTCGGAACCTGAAGGAGCATCAATTTCATCTTGTCTCCTTTACAACGAAACAGAGTGGCGACGGGACATGTACTACCCTCACAGATGCTCTGAGATGGAGTTCAATAAAATAGCTTCAAATTCAAAGCCATGGAAATGCCAAGTCACTTTGGACTTATTTCCTCCTTCCAGAAGCGTATCGTACACTTGCCAAAAGATTATTGCATATTTAAAAGCCAATTATTTGCCAACACCTGAGGACTGCAAGTGGCTAGGTTACCCCCGTATTTGGCACTACAAGTCGATAGATGACCCAGATAATTTCCAGAGCCATTCTATGATGCTACCTAGCGAAGTTACAGCACTCCACATTTTTGTGACGTACACCCCCTTTTGGAAAGACTCTGTATCCCAGGATACCCAACTGGAAGTTGTAAAGTTCTGGACGACTCCGCTGCTACGCAGGAAAGGATATAGTGATGAACCAGCAAATTTAAATTTTCTTTTTGCTGGAGTTACCTTATCGACGAACAGCAACAGGGAGAGCACTTCTTACAGTAACGTCAGTGGAGTACCTGGCTGTTTCGTCGAGGAATTCGGCATCCACTCACAACCTATTCTCATTGGTTTCATCTGGGACGAATACAAATTTTCAAAGTGTAGCTAAACGTAGTTGGAATGGAGCTTGGTACGTATACCAAGCACCCTGGATGGGATCAGCGCAAGATCGAAGTTACGAGTTTTGCCCTAATATTCTCTCCCACAAGCTTAGCAGTCATCCAATTCGTGAAATTATACACTTCAAAGGTGATCTTTTCCCTCAAGTTGTATCTCACGTTTGGATGGCTGTCCTTACCAATTATAGTTTCGGAGGGCTTAGACAAGGACAAGATTTAAGTAAGTCCGCAAAGTAGTAATTGCTGTCAAGTAAATATATTTGTTTAGTCAATTAAGTTCTTTACTGATGTTTTAAATATTCATCTCCACTACGTCAATGTTAAAGTAGAGGGAATTTCATTTATTATTTTATAGGAACTGAATCTACTTTTGAAACTTTATGCGACAATGGCTATCGAAAAGAAACAAATTTTTTCACAGTAGACTTCTCAACCATCAACCCTTTCTACACTGAAATACACACCTACGTAGGTCCCCAGTCTCCCTTCTCAGCATTTCCACTTGGCTTCATTGACCCCTTTGATAATATGCGTGTTCTTGCATGTACCCCAAGAAGCAAGGAGCCAATGCCGTTTAAGGAGCTCGTGAACATTTTCGAAGTGTACGTCTGGATGTCCCTTGGGGTGTCCATTTTGCTTACAGGAGTCGTCCACAAAGTGGTGGGTGACCTCACTCAGAAACTGTACCTTGTCCAATCAGTAAGCAATCATGGAAAACAGTATAAAATGAGACTATTCTCGTTGGTGAAAGTTCTTCTAGAGCAGGGAGACCCATTTCAGTCTTCAGTTTTGGAATTAAAATCCACCCGGATTGCCTTTGGCCTATTTCTCCTAATGGGAATTGTATTAAGTAATGCGTATAAGAATACAAATGTTTATAACATGGTCCTCCCCAGAAAAATACAATTTTATGAAACATTCGAACAGCTTGTTGAAAATAATATTACAGTTTATACCGACGCTTATGGCATAGGTATGACCTTAAACTTTTTGAACATTTCAATGTTCAACGCCTCAGAGCTTGCAAAGCTAAAGGAGCATCACAGCCCGAAATTAAGTTTTGGAAATTTATATGAAGCAAGTTTNATGCTTATGGCATAGGTATGACCTTAAATTTTTTGAACATTTCAATGTTCAACGCCTCAGAGCTTGCAAAGCTAAAGGAGCATCACAGCCCGAAATTAAGTTTTGGAAATTTATATGAAGCAAGTTTTGTTGCCCACGCAAATGTCCTTGTAAGAAGTACTTGGCCAAGATTAGATATGCACGCCACACGAGTGAAACCAAAGGCATCACCGGAACATCAATTTATTATTAACAACACCCGCTTAGTGTCATTGGTAAACTTGATTTCTCCGATACAGCAGTGGGCAAGCGTGTTATATCCGAATTGGCGTTTTGAGAATGTTGACGTGCTTAACAAAAATTACTTTACTCTTAATATAAATAGGCAGATACATATCCTTGAATTTGAGAAGTTAAAAGCACATCTGCGAAATTGCAGTGTGGACCCAGTCGCATTTCTGGTAACAGAAAGGATGAAAAAACGTCTATTTGCAAGCGAAGTATCAAAAATTGCGTATCTGGCAAGGAAGTCTTACATGGGACGTTCGTATCAGTCGACTTTCGTCGGGCTTGTGCCGCCAAAATTAATTTCAAGGGTTGCAAGATGGAAAGTGTCTGGGATACAAGAGAAATGGACTTCCCTTCTGAAGGCATTTTCGGAAGTTGTAAGCAATCGTGAACACTTATATTTAAACGGTGATGCAAAATACAGTTCTCTGACATCAGAAGAGAAAAATGACTTTTCAGTTGTTTTCGTAATATTCAGCGGAGGCATTTTCATCGCGCTAATGATGTATGTGCTGGAACTAGTCGTTTCAAAAGTTTCGAGGTAAGTTTACATTTCTCTGCATTCTCAGACTCGCTATCTGAATATACAACTATTGAGTTACTGTTCAAAAATTAATAACATTGTAGCATGCGAAAGCTGAATTGTCCATTTTGGAAAGATTTTGGATGTGCAAAGCTGCTGAGTAAATCGATGTCTGCTCAGTCTACCGGAACTGACACTGGCTATATTCAAATTCCCACTAATAGCAAGTTTAAAAATGAAAGGGAAAGAAAGACAGAAAATATTTTTGCCATTCATTCGCGATCAAATAACATCGAAAAGGAAAACCAAATTGTGCAGTTGGTTGACTGTTGTAATAATTAAGCAATAAACTGTTCAAAAATTAACATTTTACTAACATTGTAGCATGCGAAAGCTGAATTGTCCATTTTGGAAAGATTTTGGATGTGCAAAGCTGCTGAGTAAATCGATGGCTGGTCCGTCTACTGGAACTGACACTGAATATATTCAAATTCCCACTAATAGCAAGTTTAGTAAAGATACATGTCGTCCCGATAAAAATGAAAGGGAAACAAAGACAGAAAATATTTTTGCCATTCATTCGCGATCAAATAACATCGAAAAGGAAAACCAAATTGTGCAGTTGGTTGACTGTTGTAATAATTAAGCAATATTCAACCTTCAGCATTACATCTGTACGTAAAGAACAACATGGGCATTCAATTCAATTACGCTTCTCAAATGGGAATCACTCTGTCCAATGTCAACTTTAGAAGAAATCATCATCGACCGAACTAATACGTCCCCACCAGCAAAGCAAGTGCTTTTTAAAAATTCCAAGGAACTCTTTTCTTGCAGTATATGGCATTAATATTTATTTATTTTTGAAAAACACAGCAACGTATGCAACTATGCTGGTTAACACATAAATGGAGTCAGATGTAATAGCAAAAGCACCGCAGTATTGAGAAAATTGTCTGGGGTATAAAGAGACATGTCTATAGGTTATGGCTGCTAAAATTGAAAGGACGAGGACTGGACCAAGATAGGTAGTTGTAGTTATTACACGAGTTTTCAAATAAATGATATGAAATACTAAGACAACCGAAAATTTGTAATGAAATGGGAAATAAAGCTTTGTTCAAAATATTCAAAACCGATGATTTTCCGAGATTCATGTTCAATGTCAACTCTAGCTTATCTAAAGGATGTCTAGCGCATAGACTTTGTAATTTAAAAAATGAGAAAAAGCTGTTGATAATAGACATTTCCTTTGCGGTATCGCGAGCCACATAGGTTCTCTATGTAATACGGGCGAGCGATATAGCCTTCAAGAAACAATTTCGGTAATAAGTAAAATCCAAATGACATGATTTATTTCAATTTTTATTTATAAGTTGATATTGTTTTCATCCTTAGTTAGTCTTAATCTAATCTTAATAGGATTAGCTTATTCATTATTCTCTGTAAATGTTAAATACGCAAGCAAGGAACACATTTTTCAGGAAATACGGCTCTATATATTCTATTCTATTTTTTACATTATTTTTTAAACTAAAACAGTTTTTGCACAGTTTCGTGTTTAATAAATTCAAAATTTGTGGGATGCCTTTGTAATTATCTCAATGACAGTAATACTCATGAGATACTTCAAGAAAATATTCAAAGACCATAGTGCCATATGCTCATTTATCCCCATGGGGGATTCGCGAGCATGCGTTTTAGCATGCAGAATTTTGAATTTTTCATCCTTCGTAATGGATTTAACTTGAAAGATTATTTGCACATGGGGGATTACTCAGCATGGGGGATTCTAAAATATTTTTTTCTTTACTGGGGAATAATTAGAGAGGATAGTTAAAATAGCATATGCGGTACATAGGAC
>JAHZND010005319.1:0-12863 GCA_027744115.1 Acrocyrtus sp. NNG-2020
TTACGCAGCAAGGACAAGTTTAATTTTGGCAGTAATGCAATAACCAAATATCAGTTATCACCCACTTTATAATTTTTCCACTGATTAAGCTGTTACAAGATTGCCGATTATGATAAGATGTACGCTGTAACTGTAACTTGTAGTCCAGGAAAAAATTTCCATTTTAGGTGTCAGACAGCGCAAATAACTAATACGTAATTTATAAAATCATTGCCTTGGACTTTGAGTCCGCACAGAGTTTACAGCAAAGCAGATACATTTTCGACTGCTAAATTATTCAAAATGATAGTCAGTTACTCAGTTGTAGTTATGTCCAAATTGCGGTCTTAATTTTGTGGAAATATCTTCTACCTGATTTTAAAACAAAAATCAAGGCGCATTACACAATACGCTTCCTTTGCTGTTGCTTCACTTCATACCAAGCATATTGAAACAGAGTAGCAACTAAAGGAACTAAAACTACATTAAAAGCATATTAGTTTGTTTTAAATTTTTACGACGGGTTTCGGTAACCTTTAAAATGGAAATCAATATATAATGTTCAAAACTAAAATAATTGTGCCCCAAAGTTATTTCGTAAACTATTATCTGCATGTACATTAGCTGATTGGTTTTGTTTCAGTACTCGATCTGATTGGCTGAGCAAAAATAAAAAATAATAAATAGCAATGAACAAGGACAGGTAACTCAAGTTTCAATACCGTCTCAGTAAAATTATTATCGGGATGTAATTGTCAAAAACGCGCATCATTTTCAGTTTAATACACCAGTGAAAAGTCGGTGTTTAGTTGGCCGATTATTTCCATTTGTTTGAAAAGTAGAAAATTTGACTAAATCCCACCAAGCTTAGTCAAGAAAAATTGAAAAGTACAATTTATATGCTTTCTAATTGAAGTTCCTATTTGGGGCTGGTGGGGTCGGGGCACAATAGCATGTAGTTGAGAGAATGCTATTTCAATTATATTCTCAAACGACCCTAATTTAGGTTTATGTAGTTTATTGAAGTGATTGATTACTAATATAAATAAAAAAATACGTTTCGAATTTTTTAAATGAAATTGTCTATGTAATTACGTATATTACGTGTGCATAAATAAAGCAACAAAATCAACGTTTTTTTAGGATTTCGTATCCGGTCGGTGTTTTTTGTACTGAGCTCAAAAATGACGGCCAGCTGAACAAAAAGACTAACCACCAAATATGTATTTTTCAGTTTTCCGTGTTAATTATGAGCATGATTGCACGCAATAGATCATATATTGGAAATGAGTACTTTTTATAGCCAAGTCTTTCTAATTCTAATTTATTTAGCGCTATTGATACATCTCCGAAAAGTGTCGGAAGTGGACGATGATGCGCATTCAAAGCAAACAATGAAAAAAATCATCTATTACTGCCAGTATAATATGAAAATCGCAAGCACGAATTTATTGGCGGACCTTATAGTCCTTTGCTATTATAAACTGTTGGTGAGCAAACGACACAGTACAAGTTGAGCTGGAGAGCTAAGTAGATATTTTTATTCTAATTGCGAGACTAGATTTTTACAGCTGGCAAAATCACTTTGGATGGAAATCATAATTTATGAAGAAGTACAAGTAGCAAAGTCTTCGATTCAAGATGTCTACGTATACAAACTCAGTGAGTTTGGCGCACTTTTGGGGTATAGTGAACGTCCAACAATGTGAGTACTTTAAACTTTTAACAATCACTTACAACAATAACAGCGCCAACTTATCGTTTATCGATATCCATTACATTATTCTCCGATTTACAAACAGATTCTCAAGCAGTGGTGAATCCAGAGAGTGGAGCTTGATGTCTCCCTGACGTAATTCATGAGCTTTGTGTTGACGACATACTTCCTGAAAAGGTTCGCGTGTCAAAGAGCATTGAGTGGGCTGCAATTTCTGGAGTGTTCGCAGACATTCAAGCCACTGCACGAAATCCAAGGTAGCAAATAGCTAACATATATGTAGCTACCTAATTAGATTGCTAAGATCTCAAAATGTTTGCTGGCAACTCTCTTGAAGCACTTCATGACTATTTCATTTCTGTTTCGCTTTATTACCCTGCTTGCTCTTGATGATAGGAGAGGAGTTTACTTGCATCCAAATGTAGATGTGTTTCGTAAGTTTACTGGAGAGCTGTCTGCACTTGCATTGCGGATGAAAGGATGTATTATAGGAATCATTGGTAATGTCGTTTGCCCTTCAAGTTTTGATGTCAGTGTAGCTGGATTAGGTAAAAAAATATTCAGGAGAAGTTCGCAATCATTTTAAACATCCTTTTAAAAAGCATTCCAAACAATGTTTACCAATAGCAATATCGTCTTTAGAAATCTGTCAAGCAAAGATCCCACTTTTTGCAATTACAAAGTTCAGCGTGAGATCCAAAGTTGAAGATCCGTTCGGCAGCGTATCCATGCAAAAAGGAGCCCGTCCATGGTTTGATGTAGATTGTTCAGTATCGCTGGAATGGATTGGGGAAGGAGGCACCGAACCGATAGCAATGGATGCCAGCTCTATTGTTACGAGCTTGTTTAATGATGACTCTACCAAAAACTTTTCAATAATTGCCTGGAATGGAACAGAAGTCAAGTGCCACGGGTCAATACTGTCGGGTATGTAAATTTTAGTATGTGACTGAAAAAATTTTTGGGCAAAAGTGGAGGCACGCTACCACTTGCTCAATTAATTTTAAATATTTTTCATAGGGCAAAGTGAAGTGCTGTCGAGGATGATTAACCCATCAAACAAAATGAAGGAGTCAACTGAGAAAGTGATTGAAATGAAGCACTTGAGTGAGAATATGGTTACTCGTCTTGTCCGCTACTTGTACGCCATACCGCTTTCCACTGAAGATTGAACTTGTGACGATGCACTTCAGTTGCTTCGAGTTGCTGGAGTATACGAACTCGCTCATTTGGACCGTTTCCTTCAGAAAATGATTCTGCTGAAGGATGTGAAGTGGTTCAGCCCAAATACTACTCTGGAGATGTTCTTCCATGTAAAAGATGCGGTTTCAGGAGAAGAGTTACGACAGTGTTTGTTGGACGTTATGAATGCGTACATTTGCCAAAGATGAAAAGAATTTTTTTTAAAATGCTTTTGTATTTATTGAAAAATATTAATATCGGAATTTCCTTTGCAACCGTTCCAGGATAAATAGCTCGATTCGAAATTGCGAGAAATTTAGTGAGCTAGACAGGGAAAAGGCAATTGAACTGATCTGGACGCTGTATGACGAGCTGGTTGCAAAAAATGATATGGGTAACTTAGCCGAGTATTTATAATTTTAATACAGCCTATGATTTAAATTAGAATAAATTGGAGTGCTCTGATATTAATAAAAATATTTGTCCGTGCCTCAACAACAGAGGACAGCGTAGCAGATAAAACCAAAGACACCACGGAAGGTTGAGCGGGGGAGACTGGCTCCTGGAAAAGTTGTTATCGCGCCATGTATAAGTAGTTTCGTTTGAAGGATTATATTTAATCAAATTACACGATTATAAATTAAATTTGATATCGGCCAAAGCAAGATTTTCAATCTAGAGTGAAATACTACGCATATTTTTATTGCCCACCTCCCGCAAATCTCCCGCTCACAATCGAAGCGCAACGGAACATCTTTTTGTGAAACATTTGCCAGCTGAAAGGAAACACTTCAATTTTTCTGAAACGATTTAGAGCACCTCTCTTACTATTTTTGATAATTGTCGGTAAATCTGACGCTGTCGGGGTATCCGCAAATCTGACGCTGTTTCTAAATTTGCCCCATTTCCCATTTGCCACTTCACCTAGAAAAACCGTGATGGGCAGTAAGAGTATGCCCATCCACAAGTATATCAAGCTGGCATACACGTTTACCGAAATTTTGGCAAAATCTCCCTTAAAACTTTCCAGCCTACCCGAGCAAGCTCCCTCGCAGTATACATATCTTCTCATGGCATGCTTTCGCATAAGCATCGCACTTGACTGGTCACTACGAAGCACCATTCTAGCAGTATAACTCGCATCAGCCAATTCAACACCCTTTTCATATTTTTTCCATCTCATTATCAATCCAGACTGATGAATCTGAGAGTAGCCTCGGTCAAGGGCAGAATATATCATATTTCGGAACACATAAATGCAAATATCATTTCCCACAAGAGGAACTGGGAAACTAGTCGAAACCCACGTATTTGGAATCAAATCAAATGCTCTAATATATGACCCTGAAATGTCATCGGCGAAAGTAATTGCAAACTTCTCCGGAAGCTGAGTGGAAGGTCCCGCATTCACTCTCGCTTTCCATTGGAATACTTCGAGCCACACAGATTCGTATTGACTTTCTTTCGAAAACCAGGCAATTCTCTTCCGTAGACTGTTCAATAGATTGGTCAACTTAGGTGAAAAAATTTCTCGGGATGGCCCCTCCAGAATAAAAGAAAGTGAACTGTTCTGGAAACAAGAATAAAATTTCTTTCCTCCTTTAAAAGATGCACACGTCTCGGGGCTGCCAATTAACAAATTACTGCGCAAAAGCGTTTCCAGAGTTTCCGGAGCTGTCGGTGTTGGGGTAAACGTTAGCGACGAAAATACATTTTCTCGGTATTGAAAGCAAACAATTAGAGCAAGAAATGCCCATGTTGAG
Organism: Acrocyrtus sp. NNG-2020; assembly: GCA_027744115.1. NCBI lineage: Eukaryota > Metazoa > Arthropoda > Collembola > Entomobryomorpha > Entomobryidae > Acrocyrtus > Acrocyrtus sp. NNG-2020. The sequence continues at coordinate 4,642 of JAHZND010005319.1, forward strand.
AACAGAGCAGAATTGTTTCCCAGCACGAAAGGAATTGACTGCTCCAGTAGTAGACGTAAAATTTCACCCCATTGCCTTGCTATATCAACACAAACTTGCTGCAGAGAGAATCTTTTCGATGTCTTTTTCTGATCGAGTAGCGCTCTCCCAACAAGAATGGCTGAAATTGAAAAGCTGGCTAGTATCAACCATAACCACACTCCCCAACCAAATGGGCTCACAATTCCTTCCAGACGTGTCCTCGTTTTCAGCTCACTGGTGTCCCTCCGCACAGTTACAAACTTGTAGCGGACATTGTTCCGGTAAACCAAGCAGTGCATACCTATTTTTCGTAAGCCGTCTACTACTCGTACCGACAAGTCGCTAGACTTGAGCCATCCATACACGAAAGATTTGTCTTCTTGGCAAAACGAAAAGTTCAGTTTTTGACTGAGAAAAAGTGAGGCACACCGTATTGGACGAGTACCAATTTTATGAGAGTATTCTGTGTACACCGGACAAACTTCGTGAATGTTTCTTCTGTTCTTGTAAATATATTCGTCTTTTTTGTCGATGGTGTTGGAACCATCGCTTTTCCAATTGGGACATTGTAAGCTCCCACATTGTTGGATTGTGCTTGTGTGGTGCTAGTGAAATTCGACTGTATTCTGGGCAAATCGTACGAATAAAAAACCCTCTCTTGAAGTTTACAATTTCGATGATGAGCGCAGAAAAGAAAAATCTGAGCTGTCCAAAATAGCGGAAAGTTCTTGCATTTGGGTCCATTGCTGGAGAACTGAGAACCCAAATGGCCTGAGGAACAATTACATCAAAATGTAATTTGCAAAGATCTAAGGCATTCTCGTCGTTGAGTAGAAGATGGACACTGCACGTCGATAGCTTTTTCCGGTACTCGGAAATTTTTCGGGCTCTTGTCGCGTCCTCTTTCTTTAGAGATAATTGCGCGATTTTAAACGATAGTTGGATATTTTGAGCTTGGGTGGTTTCAACTAATCTATGGAGGATCGTCTAATGTTTGGTAAGCGCCATTATAATTCTCTGGAACTGTAGTGGGTTTCCTAGCGCTATACTGGAAATGGGTAAAAGAACAGCTTCGGAAAGAGGTTAGTAGGGCCTCAAAATCGGTTTGAGGATGCAATCCTGCTGCCACTAAAGACATTTCAGCAGAGCGGACATGGAGAACTAGGACCACGACAACTCGATAAATTATATATAAGTACATTGGCTACAAATGCGAAATGGAATAAAAGGAATTTGTTTAAATGGCAGTGTTTGAGAAGAAGTGAATTGTTTCTTAGAGAAACAAAATCAATCGGATTTGTATTGAACTGGACAAAATCCAAGTGCTTACTAAAGCAAACTTTGACCTTTTCCTGGAAGAAATATGCATCATTTTAAACCTCAGGAAAGTCCCAATAGGTGTATTCAATGCATAAGTGTTCATGCAAGAGAATTCAGAGGCCACAGGATTTGGAAAGGCAATGGGGAAGAATTTGCTATCCTAATCCTGCAGTGTTAAAACCTGTAATACACGTAATGTTAAGACAAAAATTTCGGAAGAGACTTGGATTAGTGCTACCCCCAGTGCCGCGGCCTATGCAGGAAATAGTTTATCAGCCATCAAATTAGTGAGAGTGGTAGCAGGGCGAAAAGTATCTCAAATTGATTTTGTTTTCATATTGGGATTTCTCTGGATACTTTTATAATCATGGTGAAAGTAGGAAGAGGAATTATTAAAGAAATTTATCTACCTGAATGGGCAATGCGAGCAAAAAATTGCAACGTGTTCAGACAAATAAAAATACGATTGTCGTCATTACTAAATTATATTTTCCCGCGTCCTATTTCCCCGTGGAAACATTAACTAAAAGCGATTGTCCAAAAGGCAACAAAATTAAGCCATGGAAGATATTATAAATTAAACCTGTATTTATATTGAATTACTGGATATTCTTCCATAAATACAAGTTGATTCCCCCTTACAATTACAGCAATTTAAGTTCAAGGCAAATAAGTGCTCAATTTCAAACATTTCTACATATAGCCGAATAGCCAAAATATATCTCGAAGCACTAATTTATGTTCTACATTGAATAGCTTTGAAATTATTGCAATTTATATCAAATTTTATTCCAAGTTGGAAAAATTGCTCGATTGTTTACTCTATTTGAGCATAGTTCGCTCATTTTGAAATTGAGGGTTGATAACCACTAATTTTACATATACATGCTCATCTGGCTTCAAAAGTTGTTATTTAAATTATTGAAAAATTCTAATTTATTGGAAAGAAATAGCTACATATATTCTTAGAACAGACATCGGAAAAGTGTTGCAGTCGTCGCGCCCAATCCAGCCATGACTAGCTCAATCGTTAGAAACTGCACTAGAATCTTTTTATGGCACGAAAGCGCGAGTTTCTCCCAAGAAAATGTACTAAAGTTATGCTCCGTAGAAGCTATTCAACTACAACAAAGACTTTTTCACATTCCAAATAAAGTCAGCCCAATTGTGATAGAATGGAATTCCGAAAAGTGTGTGCTAACCACGTCCGGGAAGAGGAGCAGGAGATATTGGCTCTGGTATTTTAATGTGTTCTGTATATTGGGATGTCCTACAATTGGATCTTGCATTGACCTTATCTTACATGGAGACGAAGTTTCTTCAAGGATACTTCGTGTGATGGCTTGCGTAGGCGGCATGCTGGCGCTCTTCACGTGGGCGTCTGCAGCAGTTCTAGTTGCAACGGTGGATGTGTTAATAGAGCTGTATGCTTCTCTGGCGGGATTACTAGCCAAAATCGGTAAGGCGCCTTTGTCTGATGGCAGAATTAATCATTTCGCAGTAGGCATTATTATAGTCAAAATTGCCCCTTCAAATTTTGTGTTATTTCCAGAGGCAAGGAATGCAAGACCTACGTGCTATGGTGGAGCTACACAAGGAACAACGAAACAAATGGTCGCAATATCAATTTTAAAAGCCGCTCTCGTTTTTTATGCACTTTCCCCCTTTTTCTTTTATCCCTTTGTATTCCTAAATGAGTTGGATCCTTTCATTTACACAATTCCTAAATATTTACCATTCGCCTCTTTTGCAACAGCAACTGCGCTCAGAGCCCTCCTTTTATTTATTGCTTTCTCGGAGACTTGCCGCTTTTGTGGAATTTTGGTTATCATTTTCCCACTTGCTATCGAAATGTGTACTCGTTTCATCGCTGCTCTCAGTCGCCTCTCTAGTAACAGACGAAATTTGCCACTGCTCTTGAAATATTTTCGAGCCTATCTAATTCTGGATGAGTTGGCGAAGCAATCTCTGTACAAATTGACAGGAGTTTCGATGGGATTTGGAATGCTTGCATTTGTAACTTGTAATATTGTGACACTCGCGTGGTATAATGCTCTACCATTTCAGTTGTACTGCTTTGCTCCGGTTGCTTCGCTAATTGGCTTTTTATGTGCAAATATCCTTTTACCTGTTGGAATTGCTATTGGTACTCAAAGTGAAGAGATTCTCGTAAAATGCCGCAGTAATATTAATATGGCCAGGAATCGTAGTGATGGAAATTTAGTTTCCAGTCGTGAGATAAAAATTCAACTGATGATGCTAAAATCATTACGTCCATTTCCGTATTGGTGTGGACCATTCTTTCCACTGGTGAGAGGCTCCGATCTGGAGTACATATATTGGATCAATCAGTGGTCTGTGGAGGGGCTCATGCTAGACTTGTTCCTTCCATAATCTAACTTTTGAAGATATTCTAGGTATCATTTCAACTTGTAATTTAGAAAAACACGGCTCGCTCGTAAAGTAAAATATCCAAAATAATAAATTTTAGCCTTAATCCTAAGATATTCTTAGATAACAAAATAATAATTTCTTTGCCGTAAATCCATTTCCTTTTCTTTAGACGATTATTGCTCGGCTAATTGCCTTTTTCAGCAATTTTAAAGAAAACGATGGCGTGATCATGGAGCACAGGAGCACAAATTTGTTTTATAATGACTATTTTCACAACAGATTGGTTTGTCAATTTAATGGACAATAAAATAATAAAGTTGTTAGTGGTCCTAATGGAAATTTTTCACATGCGAGAAATTGGAATGAATTATATTTTCTGTGAGCGAGTTTCGAAAAGTAGTTGTTTGGCATTTACAATTTTTCATTTTTGCCAGTGCCACATACACCATGTCGCTCTACAAATTTGCTACAGTTTTTGCCATTCTTCAATCTTTCCTTTTTGAAGAAATTCTCTCAAAAACTCAGCCCTCCGACAATTTTCCAGAGCTACTTTCTTCTTTTAGAAGTTGCTCTTTTACATATTTTCAGTACACTTGGAAAACTCCAGTCCCCACAAAATTCCAAAATCATACCTTCTACAAATTTATTGAAATCAGCGGTAATGAAAACATCCATATCTCCTTCAAAATTTACCAATTTCATGAAGCAAAACCGAAACTACCTCGAAACCGGAAGACTTCACACTACAGGAAGAAATTGTCAGCGTGCAGCGTCCATCTCCTTCCCAACGACGCAGACAACATATTCCTGTTCAAGTCACATTCGGAGAGTATTGTCCCTCAGTCGATTTGGATTTTCAGTGGATTGGCAACAAATCTAATTCCAAATTCATCGGTTAGGCGACTGAACCATTATCTTTCATCAATTATCATAGAAATTGTGGACTACCGACTAGCACTCTTCATTTGCCTTGCTTGTCCTGAATTCGATAGAACACCCGTGGTAGTTCAGACCCCTGAGAAGTTGCAAAAGTGCTGGCTGACCATGCATAGCGATTTTCACAGTTCTGAAGTTTCGTTTATGCAGATCTTTGAAAAACATCCACCTTCAAAATTTCTTCACAAAAACGAGAAGAACACTACCGAAGTTTGCAGACTGTACCGGAAACTAGATGAAGTAGCAAATAGAGTGAATGAGTGTGCTAGTCTCATGCTCAGCCTGAAACTTAACTTTTCCATTGGATTTTTTCCGACATCCGGGATGGTTGCTCACTTCGGCCTAGCCCCATCTTCCATAAATAAATTCGAAGCACTTAGACTGCATTTTTTGTTTTTTGGAGAAAACAGCCATTTCAAATTTGCAACGATCCACCGCGACATCGCTCATTTGAAAACGAGAGCACATTTGGAGGGAACTGTGAGTCCGTTCGGATGGGGAGTGTGGTTGGCACTAGCACTCGCCAGCATTTCTATTTCAGTTGTAGTTGCGGTGAGATCGACACTTTTTGAGGAGAATTTTGTAGTTTCGACTCAACTTGCGCCAAAAAACCTCTGTGCTCGTGTAGCAAAGCAATGGGGCGAATTGCTACGTCTTTTACTAGAACAATGTATTCCCTCAGAGTTAAAGAAAAACTTTGGTTTATTTTCAACCTGGGCCTTTCTCGCATTTGTTCTTGCCTACAGATACAGGGAAAACGTTTTTTCCTCGCTCACAATGACACCGACACCGACAGCTCCGTCATCGTTACAATCTCTTTTAGAAAGTAATCTGCTCATTTTAGGTTTAGATACGTGCACAGAGATGAATTTTTCGCACTCCTATTCCGGTTCCTGTTTAAGAAGCTCCATTTCTGAAATTCAGCTGAGCTCAGGCTCAAAAACTTTTGATAAAAATTTGTACAAATTGTTGAGCAATCTCAAGGAAAAAACTGTCTGGCTAACGGCAGCAAATGGTAAGGATGATGAGAGATGGCTTCGTCTATTTAAGTGGAAAGCTCGACTGGACGGAGCTCCACTTCGTCCGCTTCCTGAAGTTTTCTCGATGATTTTCCTAGATTATCGCTCCGAATTTATGAAATGGTCCCGAAAAATGTGGAGCTCGGCGAGCTTTTCAGTGCCCCTCTTGGGACATGATTCCTGTGTTGTAGCATATCGAAATGTACTTTATTCTTCTCTTGCGAGCGGGTTTTCTCAGATTTTTGAGTCTGGACTGGCAGGAAGATGGGAAAAGTATGAGAATAATAGAGAGAAAGCTGCCAAAGCTGCTCTATTAGAAATAGGCATGCGGAAGAATGCAAGTCGCTTAGGGAAAGAGTCTCTCAATCATCCTCAGAAAAAGGCGAAAATCCTAAACAAATATTTGTACTGTGCAGACGACTGTTCTAGCTGGATGGAAAAAAATAGGGACAATTTTGAAATTATTTCAAAGGAAGTGTACAGCTTTCTTCTATACTTTTGGATGGGTGCGGTTTCCCTCCCGATAGTAGTATTTATGGCTGAGTTGATCAGAGGGAAATGGCAAATATTCGTAAATCGCGTAAAATCATTTTCATTTAGGAAAAAAAGTATCCGCTTCTGTTTAAAAAGTAATACAGTTTGGATTCTAATTTTAAAGATTTTACGGGTCAGAAGACAACTAAATTAGCTAATGTGAAAAGATTTGTTTTTGCAAATAAAAGCGCATCTTCAAATTTAATATTTACAGCTATGCACTACTAATAGCTTTCACAAGATATTAATATTTAACGCATAGTATGTGTTGTGGTTGTGGTTTGCTGGAAATAAACTTAATTGGCTATCAAATCAAATAATGTCTCATTAAAACAAATAAAAATTTTATGAATACAGCAGGAAGTATTTGATTTTATATAATACTAATTTGATTTCCAATAGTGACGAGCCGGCGTAATACATATTCCGTAGATAAAAAATTAGAGTTGCTAATAAAATTCGAATTCTCTTTCCATCTTGCACTGTCCGTCCCTATGAAATTGAACTTTGGCCGACATGAGTAATAATAATAAAGCATTTGTAGGGAGATGGGCTGCACAAAGCAATTTTTGGGGTACGCTCTTTACTCTTACGCTATATACATATATACGTAGTTAGTGGCGTGGGAAAAGCGAAAATGATATTGCCACTGGTAAGCTGTAGCACTTGTGTAGATTCCGCATTTTTTATCTAACCCGTTGCATAATACTACTGAAACGTAGTATATGCTATTTGCAGTAGGTTTACTATCTTCCTCTGATGCTTCCAATTCCAACGTCCGACATGCAAAACAAAAGTGAAGAGAAATTATTGGGGGATTAACGTTAATTATCCCGATTATTGGGTGTGGCCGTTTTAGAAACACAACTGAATTCCTGCTTGTCGGTTTTCACAGCATCTTCAAAAAAACTGTTGTTTGGCGGTTTGTCCAAACTTTGAATTCTGGCGGGTGAGTGGAGAAGAGATAGTTCGGGAAGGAGCTGAGGAGCAGGATTCCCCGCTTTCTGAACATTTTGTAGGTGAGTAAGGTCAAAGTCCTTAAAATTAAGAACTGTACTTACCATTAGCTGGCAAATCAATGAAAAATATTGTTTTTGATATTCAGTAAAAAGTTTAATTATTTTTTTTTGAAAAAATATTTTTATTAGATACGGTAACGAAAGCCGCGTGGGCTGTACTAAGCCTTATACTTGTCTCCGTCGTGATCAAAATTTTCGCAGCTTACTTCCTAATGAAAGGAACTGCAATAGTAAGAACAATTATTTTTATTAAATTTAAAACTTAGTTAAGCAAATTTCCATTTAAATTTAACAAAAGAAGTACAAAAACCAAAATAAAGAAGTCACATTTTTTATGTCCCAAACAGGAAACTGAGACCAGTGTGGTAAGAAAGCTGACGTATTGCCGCATTTGGAAGGTAGCGACTGGTGTGTTTTTGGTTGTCCAACTGATCGCAATATTCCTGTTTGACTTCACAGTCATGTCAGGTGTAATGCTCCTCTTTTGCATCATGGACTGCGTATTCCTTTGTATTGTGAGCATCTTCACAGCTGAACTGAGTCAGGCCTAACGGCACAGTGGCCGTTGTTTTACATTCTGCTTGTTCTATCGAAACTATCAAGTGCCTCTTCAAGATTTTTAAATTTATACTGAAATACTTTTAAGTTTAAGCAAAGTCGACTAGAAACTGTTAAAAATGCTTTCGTTATATTGTAAGATGCTTATTACTAGCTCATATTTTAATTTCCTAAACAAAAGACATCATGATGTCACCTGGTAGACGCTCACACGAGACATTTCCAGCATTAGCGCATCCACTGTCTTATTATTAATCCACTGGAAGTACTCAAAGTCGGAGCCCCTCTTTAAAGGAAAGAACGGACCGCACCAGAATCCAACTGGGCGCAGATTATTTAACAGTTTCTGAAGAAGTTTACGATTATGCGAGGGAACAAAAAATGCTCCCACAAGAGTAAATTTTAATACTTTTATCTCACG